>BMAV01017551.1:99129-110270 GCA_019973955.1 Trichonephila inaurata madagascariensis | reverse complement strand
GCGGGCCACAAAAGTCTGCCCTCGTCCCCGGGCCACATTCGTGTCCTATTTGTGCGGCACACAAATACATTCCTGGTCCGTCTGGAAGCTAAGTGTGCCATAATTCTTGTCTAACTTCTGAGAACACTTGCCCATCACACCACCTGTGTTCTATAATCCCATTCTCTCGACACCGGCCGAGGCGACAGGATTCTTTCATACAGTCTTCGCCTAATGTTAATGGGTACCGGCTCTCTTTGGCCATTATGACTGCCAGACTGGGTGTCGGCGTTTTCCCGAGGTCAGACAATAAACAATGACCCCATGGCCACGTGCACTTGTCACTTAACATCTGTTCGGAGCCATAAAACTTAAGAGTGAAAAGAGGGATGGGGTTCACCCCAATCGAAGACGTCACACCATACTACCATATAGAAGAATGGATTCAAGAGAAAAACATTTCTCTACTAGAATGGCTACAAAAACAAAATATAAAGAATTAAACGCAAAATGTGAAATGAGCCTGCTGATAATTTCAATAGACCTTGACTTCGACAGGGAGTAAAAAAATACACATATCCCAGTTACTAAATGAATCCATGGATAGGTGACACTTGGATCACAAATAAGTATTATTAATGGGTGAGTAAATTACATTAGTATTTTTTAATAAAATTTTTTAAGTTTTACAATTGTCTTTATCTTAAGGGGGTGGGGAATGGGGTTCCCCGTAAGCACCGTATAGTTCTAAGGGTTCCATGAGTCGAAAAAGTTTGAAGACCATTGACGTATGGACGAAAGTGACGAAATGCAATCTGAATGCTAAAAATTAAAAATCTGTTGGCCTATGAAGGGGGAGGGGAATTGAACACCTAAACCCCATTCTTATGTACCCCATTTGGCACTACTTAAGACCCGGCATGTTGGCTGATACACGTTAAAGCTGTCACAGTTTAGCCATGGTGGCGAGATGTAGACGTTTGAAGAGTGGGTAACCAATACAGATGTCTTTGTCTCTTGATCGCGGTTCAAAATGAGATCTGTCGCCAATAGTCTTATTGTTTCACCATGTGATATTTACAACCCAATCAATCGAAGTTTTAATACTAGACATTCGATAGTTAAAATTAAAAATTCAGAGGATTTTTAAGTAACGAAATAGGATTGCTTGTCTCTCTACCATATATTTAATCAATAAAATACCCTGATACAGACACAAAATTTTACTCTAAAATTATGTTAAGTCAACGAGCTTCATGAGTTTTAGTTCCGAGTTGTTCGAGCGTCTTTCTCTCATCTTGTTGTCTTGGCCAAGAGTGGGTGGTGTGCTCTAAGTCAATGTTTCTCACACTTTCGATATTTGCGACTCACTATTCAGTCATAATTTACACACCCCCTTCCTTCCATACAAGAACAATATATTGAATATAATAATACTATACTTTGACCTAAAGGTACAATACGACTTTTACCTCTAAAGGGCCACCACCTTATATAAACGTCTCTCTCAGCCATAGTGTTAATTACCCCGGATGTGTGTATACATGCGTCTTCCCTAAGTGTGATCTATTCTGTGCACTGCTATCCATAAAATTATTCAGAAGCCTTTGGAATGCAATAAGAGGACCTTGACAGTGTTTGCGAAGTTTTTACTTATTTCAAAGGATTTGCTCATTTATTCCTTTTCCTTCCTTCCCCCCGCAACCCCCAATATATCACATACACTCGCCTACGTGGAAAATGGTGGCAATGGAGAGAGAATCACGTAACTTTTAATTGATAGTTAAGGGATTAATTCAGTGCTTCTCAAACTTTCTATACTTACGATCCAATTTTCAGTCAAAATTTTCATCACGCCTCCCTTCATACAATAATAATGTATTGAATTCAATAATAATATACTTTGACGAAAAGCTACAATACGACTTAAATTATAAATCGTACAAATTATCAAGATAAGTGTATAATTTTATGACATGCCCATAGGGTCACTGATAATTATTAAACTTGTTCTTAGTATTTTTAAATTAATTATGAAACACATTGTGCAGTACTGATACATTTATAAGTTTTTTATATACTTTTAAATGCATATTTTGTATTTTATTACTTCAAAATGTACTTTGTTTTGCTTCCTTTCCATAAATCAATTTTTTTTAAATAATTTTTTATTTTTGACTTTTCGATATACTCGCGCTTTCTTGTAGGGTTATGCTCCCTTGGGGGGGGGGGGGGGGGTGCCCCACAGTTTGAGAAACACTGGATTAATTATAAACCGCAGAAATTATCAAGATAAGTGTTAATTTTTGTGTGTAATTTTATATATGACAAACCTGCGTGGGGTCACTGGTAATTGTTAAACTTGTTTTTAACTTAGTATTGTTAAATTAATCATAAAATACATTGAGCTGTACAGATACATTTATAAATGTATTAAATAAGTGTGTGTATTTTATTTTATTTGTCATTATGCCAGAATGTATTTGTTTGTTTTTTTCAGTAAATTAAAATTTTTTTTAAATTTTTGGCTTTCGACTTTTTAATATGCTTACGCCCCCCCCCCCGTAGAAAAGGGTCGCAAGACACAAGGGGGCGCACCCCACATTTTGGGAAACGCTGCCCTTAAGATATCTTTAAGGATAGATATTTATTTTTATTTTCGACCCCCTACTGTCTCAACCAACGGTTTTTTCAATTCCTAGTATTAGGACACACTCTCTCTATATTTATTTATCTTGGTGGAATTTTCAATCGTTAATAAAATACATTTTAAAGCGCTTCGTTGAGCTGAAATTTTATATACATGATTATATTGGATAGCAATACAATCATTTAATTATAAGTAATAAAAAATTAATTGATTAAAGCTAATTATTTAAAGAATTACAAATAGACACAGCCACGTTGGCATCCTTTTTGGCGACTTGTGCCAAAACTTGAAAAGGTTTTTTTCTCACATTTTAAAGCATTCAGTTGAACTGAAATTTTATATACACGATTGTTTTGGATGACAATACGATACTTTAGTGATAATTAGTAAAAATTAATTACCACTTAATGTTGTGATTCTGTCACATGTATGTACATATTTATATTAATTGTAACTATTTAATAAAAAGTAGCTAAAATAAAAATTTTCACTATTGATCTAAGTAGGAATTGACTTAAAAAAATTTTTTTTTATATTACTCGTTTATACTTTCTCCTCTCTGTGTCCTGATCCCAGATATGTTGTGCAAATAAAAATTATGAAGATATGCGTGTCATTATTTGATTACTAGTAAGTTAAATATTGGCGCAGATTGGACAATTGTATATTTTCTTTCTATGTGCTAACAAAATCAACCATTCTTGACTTGGGTATCATTTGTACTGAATGAGTATCCTGTTGGAGTAATGGGAAAAATTCATTTTATTCAAACTCTATTTCTTTTTATTGAAATTCTTATTTTATTACAAACTCCTTATGTAGTAAAGTGAGAAGTTATAGATATACTAATTCGGGTAATTGTATTAAGTTGAGCTGCATTGCTGAAATGTCGGACTCTTTACATGCGAACGTTTATTTCCCTGTTTTCGTTATGTTTTTGTTATTAGAATAATCTCGTTTATAATGGTATAGTCCATTGCCAGAGTCCCATTTCAACAAAGATACTCTCAAAAGTGTTCCATTTTGTTATTTGTTTTGAATTTCGTAAGGATAAAAGTTGAATCGCGATATTCGAGTAATTTTTTATGGGTATAAACTTGGTAATAGTTCTGTAAAGGTAGCATGCAATACAAACGGAGCCTTTGGAGAAAATTATGTTAACGAACTAAAAGTGCAGCGTTGATTTGAAGAATTTTGGTCTGGTTGATTTTTTTTTTCCCTCTTCCAAATGAACAGTGGATGACCCAAAATATCTGTTAAAAATGATGCTCCGACAGTACTGTTGGAAGAGAATTCATCTGTATCTATTATATTGACTGAACATAAGACGAAATACTTGATAAATTTTAAATTATCCGCCCATTACTTGTTAATTGGGTTGGTTCAATACTACTATACACGATGACGCTCGGTCGCATATCTCCTACAAAACAATTGCGATTTTAAATGAATTTGAAATTTTCCAGCACCCAGCTTATTCATCAGATCTTTTGCCAACCAATTTTTATTTTTGAAAGCATTTAGATCAGCTTTTACGGGCCAAACCAGGGGTACTCAACCTTTTTTTTCTGCTGGGCCGCATACATATGTTAGTAATTTCTCGCGAGCCGCAACATGAGGATAAACCGGGCCGGGGCGCAAAAATGTTATATAAGACCAAGATAACATTGGAAATTTAAAAAGTGGAAAATTGATCAAAATATTATTACTCCGCCGTTTTACTTTTTTAATTATTATTTTTTATATATTTTATTTTTGTCACTAACACTAAATTAGAAGCATTTAAGAAATACTTCACAATTTCTACATTAGTAAGCGGTTTCATATGATTGCCAATAATACAAACCTCGTAGGATGTCTTTGTTCCCCCTGTGACATTAAGACTGATAAAACACATTGGTGCTGTTGCAAAGATTTTATTCAAGAAAGCCTATTTAAAGCCTCTTGAAAGAGATCTTCGAGGCAAAGTGTCATTCAATGATTCCTGTTTATTGGTATTTTTAACTACAGCACTTTCATGATAAATCAAATAATTACTGATCCACGTTTGTTTTTCATTACAAAATAGCCGACCCCCCAATCGTCTTGAAACGATCTATTTTCTTCGAATATTTTTCGCTTATAAGATATGAAAGATAGTTAAAAATTAGTTCCACCCGTAAAATTGTCGCTACTCCACTGTTGTATGTTATCACTAACTGTAACCGTTCCAAAGAGAAAAAAGACAGCGATTCGTACCCGTATGACACCGACAGCAAAAAGCAAAATTGATATATTTGATTTCTTGCTAAAGAATTTTCCACCAAATTTTTAACACAATGTTTTTAAATAAATTTCTTTGAGCAATGGGCATGACCCGGCCACTTAAAAAGGCTCGGTGGGCCGCAGGTTGAGTATTGCTGGGCTAAGCGGTATGAAAATGATGATCTGAAAAATTCGATATCAGAGTTTAGTGATTCCAAAGATCAGAGAATTTCCTTAAGAAAGCCCCTATGCACTAAAATCTCGTTTGGAAAGACGTATTGAAGCTAATGGAGTATATATTTTGATTAAGTAAAGTTTTTGAAAAGAGATGCAGAGTTTTATGTATTCACTAAACAATCCGATATTTCAGGCACGCCAAACTAATAGTTCAGAATTGTGAAATATTCTCGACCAAAAGATAGTTATTTGATTTTAGTGAGCTGTTAATATATATAAAAATAAACGCGTATAACAGGGTGTGTGTATATGTGTGTTGAACTCGTTCCAAGTTTTAAAAATTATGCTAAGAGATGCTAATAGCCGAGTTATATTGCTATCAATTTTGGTTTAATAGTAACAAATGTTACTATTAAACCAAATTAACCAATTGTTACTATTAATGGCAAAGAACATGTAAAAGTTTTTAGTTCATAGCAATTGTTTTCAATTCCTACTATTAGCTCGCACTCTCTATGCATTATTTATCTTGGTGGAATTTTCAATTGTTAATAAAAATACATTTTAAAGCGTTCAATTGAGCTGAAATTTTATATACATGATTATTTTGGCTGACAATGCAATAATTTAATTATAATTAACAAAAATTAATTGATTAAAACTAATTAATTTAAATAATTACAAATGCACACACAGCCACTTTAGCATCATTTTTGGCGACTTGTGTCAAAACTTGAAAAGGTTTCTTTCTCACGTTTTAAAGCATTCAGTTGAACTGAAATTTTATATACAAGATTGTTTTGGATGACAATATGATACTTAAATGATAATTAATAAAAATTGATTACCACTTAATGTGGCGATTCTGTTATATGTAACATATTAATTGTAACTATTTAATAAAAAGGAGCTAAAATAAAATTTTTCTTTATTGATCTAAGTAGGAATTGACTTAAAATTTTTTTTTTATATTACTTGTTTTAAAGAAGTCGTGAATTTAAAAAACTGTAGATTTTAAGTAATATAAGTTATAAATTTTAGTCTGCGTGCTTTTCTCTCCCAGTGAAAATATTTCAATGATATGGAAATGACGAAAAATTATATCTCTCTCTCTCTCATATATATATATATATAAGCTGTCTTTGGTTTCATTTCATAGATATTGCTATGGCTATATCGGCATGTTCAAGCCATAAATCTTCAGTATCGCGTATTAGTATTTGTATTTCGATAAAACTTGGAAATAATTTATGACACTTTCATATTCAGGTTGCCTACATTTTTATACAATATAAAAAAAAATAAAACTAAATCTTGGTAAACAAAAGAACAATAAATTCTTAAGACAAGTTGTTGTAGATTGAGGTCAGATTATTAAAGTTACATCCGTTGATTTTATAAAGTCCTTTTCATAAATACATCAAGAATACAAACATACAAAAGATTATATCGTCGGCCTAATTATATATATATATATACATCAGAATGCGTAACTCCATCTGGGGTGCTAATTTCATATCGGAGTGCTACGCGCCAAGCTATTCTTTATGTCCGCCAAGATGGGTGATAATATTACAATATGGTTACCTTGATATTTGTTTTGTGTGGTCACATGTGTATCGTTATTTGTATCGTTCGTGTCAAACACTGTTTGGCGCGTAGCACTCGTATAACAAACTAGTTTCCTTTGTGGATTACGCATTCTCTGATAGTTAGGTCGACGATATGTGTTTATTTTTTACAATTTAAAGTTATGTTCAGTAATTATTATATTAAATGAGAACACAAATTAAATTTTGAGCAACTTTTCTAAAATATGTAGTACAATCATTACCAAAGACATTCCCAATTTAAACAACTATGGGAGAACTTATTGCCTGCTGGAGAGTATGGAATGTAGCATCTCAAGTCGGGAAATGCCAGCTAATTTCAATGTCGCGGTATCGCTTCGATTTCGTAAGAGATTTTGAATAATTTATTCAAGCATATAAATCAGTCAACATTGCTCTTATTTCTTAACATCTGTATTTACAAAGGTGGATCAAATATAAACGAGACATTTTTAATAGCGGTGGGCAGTTTTTATTTATTCTTCAATAGCAACCACAGAAAGTTGCCTAAAGTTTGAGTAATCATTTTGGCATCATTTTATTCTTTATATATTCTGTTAGATATGATGTCATGACAAGAACATTTAATTATGTATCATTGCTTTTTTCCTTCACGGAAATATGTATATTTTTTAAACAGCTGTATTTTTCACTGCTTTTGTTTCATAAAAACGCTTTCTTTGTACTCGTGTACAATACCGTCGATCAATTTTGTCAAACCAAAAGACGTCGCCAAATGCCGTAATATGTTGCCAGTTGTGAAGACTGTTTCCGCTCACGTTCAAGGCCGTAGTAGCCGAGTGGTCAAGGTATCGGATCGTGGCTGGCCTTGTCACGAGTTCGAGTCCAGTACCACTAAAGACCCGCCGTGTAGGGGAGAGATGCACGTTAAATCTGTCGAGAGCTCATTCTCCCGTTGGTGTGGTATGGTATGGTGTGGTAGTTAGAAGAGGGGGAGCCATCTCGGGTATCGTCCATGTCATTAAACCATGGTTCAAAATTACGTGGTCCGTCGCCGAAAGCCCTCGTGAAGATGAACAGTGCGACGTTAATATTCACTCACTCACTGGTCACGCTTCGAAAAGTTCCATCAGCATGCGCGTGTCATCTCTAGGATGCATTACCTCATACTTAGGTTTGTAGATGATTTAATCATTTTATTGGTGAAATTTGACTTAAAATATATTTGACATAAAATAATATTTAAAAAAGAATCGGAAACTGAGATATTTATACGAAAAAACATAAAAAAAAAAAGATAATGGTTGGTTATCACCGTGTCACAACTATTAATATTTTAAGATGCCTTGTTGCAGTCTTCACAAATCCCCTTACAATGTTCAAGGGACGTTGATTTTTCGTATGATGCATTACAAAATTTTAATCTTTTCTTGATGTCCTGACAAAAATAACAGTGCCTTCTTTTCTAAGTTCCTCGTGATGTTTCTTTTGATTTTTTATCTTGAATGGAGCGTTGTATATTAGATATTTCTTCAATTCTGAGTCAAAATGAACGAGGCGTGTGAATGTTACACTCAAACCGTCTTTACAGATGCTCTTTCAAAAGTTTATGACCCAGTTTTCATTGACATGTACGCGAGGATCTGAATGATTTTGATTCCCATACAGAAATTGTGGGAGTTTATTCTGACCTCATTGTGGCTTGAATAAAATACAGTCACTCGGTAGGCGCACGGCATCCTTCAGATGTATCTCAACTCCCAGCAAAAACAAACAAACAATCAAACAGAAGTTACAAAATACTTGTTTCGAATTATATATTTTCGTATAAAACTGAAAACTACTTTATTTTGCAAGAAAAAAAATCAAAATTAACGAAATGGTACAAAATCATAGAAACTGATGTTGTTGGACGCGCTGCAACTATCGGATTCAAAGGCCCCTGCCGTCTGAAATATGAAGAAATCGTCCTCGACAATGAATTCTAGGCCGAGTGACTAAAGGCAGATAGAAAAAGGTGGGGCATGTTCCGGCCCCCCCCCCGTGCGGGCGCAGTAGCGAAACTGTTTGATTGTGCATCCGAGAGATTCACGTGCCTAACTAAAGGTTAAGAGTATGCTGACGCGATGTCATAATAATGTAAAAAAAACTGCATTTTTTCAGGTGGTCTTTCAGTACATTATTGATTAAAACACTGGATCCTACAAATTTAACTTTTTAGTCATTAGAGCAATGAATTAACACAAAGTACCTATTGCAAATGCACAACCAATAATTCTTAAATTTTCAACGAATGAAAATGTTCATTACATTGTAATTTTTCTCTCAGATTGAACGTTCGATTCACTATCAATCTCGGGTAAGCAAAGGATACAAAATGTCTAAAAATGACTGTGAAGAAGTTAAAAATTTGCTTCAAAATAATTTATCCATAACAAGTCTAACTGGAATTAAAATTTATGACCTTATCCTCTTGATGACCCCCACGAATCATAGTTAATGAAATTAATGATAAAATGTACACGATTTATAAAAGTGTGAAATTCATTATTCAGAATAAGTTGTAATTTCTCAAAACCACTTTAAGGTAGGTGCCTAAAATTCTGATAGCAAATCAAAAGGTGACAAGAACATAAATTTTTCAAATACATTTGAAGCTCTATGAAGCTGAAACAGACGAATATTCCCCGTAACGCCACTGCTCAAAAACCTGATTATACAAACTAATTTAATCACAATTATAGTTGAAAATGACCCGAAACATTTTTTTTAAAACTCTTATTATTTCTTAAGTTAAACTTGCTGAATTAATCTGCAAACATATCCACTTATGAGAGAAATTATTGCTCTTAATGTTTCCTCTTCAAAATATTCGGAAAATTCTTGTTAAATTAATGACATTCCCAATAATTTACATACGTTGATTAGTAACTACTTGAAGAAAATTATCACTAAATAAAATAGAATGCAACATGTTTTGCAATTAAACCTGGCACGAACACCTTATCACAGTAGTCAGCCGCAAATGGCAAATTGTGATCAACATAATCAAACCATTTAAAAAAAACTTGGACACTAAGAGGGATTTAACCATCTAACTGTGAACAAAAGTACAATCTCATGTCCAAAATTAAGGTCACAAACATGTTTTTCATCATAATTTTAAATTGCCTAAAGAAAAATTATTAGAATTTGTTTTATATATTTCGAAGAACGGGTAGTACAATATCAACCTACAGTTTAGGAAAAGATGTTGTTTAGCGTTAGTTTTTGCAGAATATTACTGGATTCAGGCTGTTTAAGCATGTGATATTTTTTCCTGCAGTTTGTGGATATTATACATTAAAACAAACAAGTTAGCCTATTATCAGTGAGGATAACTTCTCATAATCGTTTAGTTGATTCCTTGAGATGTAGAGCCGTTGGCAGGGTTGAAGCTGGTCACTCTCAACTGGAGGTGGCTCGATCGTTACAGGTGACCCAAAAGTGGTCTTCCGGCTCTGTAGAATAAATTCCCATCAAGTGGTACTGTCACCAAAACGGTCGGCCAAGGTCGTCACATAGCATCAACATCTGCACATGATCACTAATTGGGTTAAAGCGCACGACGACATAGGTGGACAACGGCTCCTCAGCTTTCTCGTGACCTTGATGCTGTGTCTGGAAGAATTCCTAGGCAAACGCTCTGCAGCCGTCTTCCGAAGATTGTCCTTTGCGTCCAACGTCCAGTCTGGGGCGTAGGGATAGCGATCTGAGATCGATTAATCGAAAAATTGATTTCTCGGACCAAAAAAAAAATTGATTTTTTTTTAAATCGATATGTAGCACTGAATCGATTCAGTGAATCGATATTTCATCCTAGAAAACCGACATTCGATTTTTTTTCTGTTTTGGTAAAAACCATAAAATTTATTTACAATTAGTTGAATGTACTATCTTTAAACCCCGTGATATTACGGTGTTGGCGGTTAAACGGTTAATTTACTGGCAAGGACAAAAAGACTTAATTCATCATCACGTTCACTCAATAACCATGATGTATATGAGTATTGTGGGATCATCTGTTCCTTGCGAGGGCATTTTTCCGATTGCCGGGGCCGCGGTAGCCGAGTGGTATAGGTATCGGATCGTGGCATGCCTTGTCACGAGTTCGAGCCCAGTACCACTAAAGACTCGCTGTGTAGGGAAGCGATGCACGTTAAATCTGTCGAGAGCTGAAACGTCCTCCCGTTGGTGTGGTAGTTAGGAGAGGGAGGTGCCAGCTCAGGTATCGTCCACGTCACTTGACCGTGGTTCAAAATTACGTGGACCGTCGCCAAAAGCCCTCGTGTAGCTGAACAGTGTAACATTAATATTCAATCAATCAATCTTTACGATTGCCGGTAACATCGCAAGTGATAAGTGGAACCACTTAGATCCCAGTAGACTTGACAGACTGTTGTTTTTAAAAGGCTTAGATATTAAGCATTGGGGGCTATAAGCTATATTATCTATTTTCTAAACTTTTTAATGTAACAAAT
>BMAV01017551.1:43597-84759 GCA_019973955.1 Trichonephila inaurata madagascariensis | reverse complement strand
CCAGCTCAGGTGTCGTCCACGTCACTTGACCATGGTTCAAAATTACGTGGTCCGTCGCCAAAAGCCCTCGTGTAGCTGAACAGTGCGACGTTAATATTCAATCAATCAATCAACTTCCTCTGTTGTCGTAAAACATGGATAAACCCACTTCTAAGTTATATATTTCAAAAAATCTAGTTGAGCCTCTGTACAGAGGTCTGAGCTATATACAGGAGAAATATTATTTTAATAGACGCATTTTTCACAAAAGGAGAATATTTTGAAAAGGGGTCATTCTATGTTCATTTTTTGTCAAAATATTGTACTTAAATAATTTTTTATTGTAATACTATTCTTAAAACAATTTTATATACATTTTCTACACTAAATATCATAAATATTATCCATTTATACGGTTCCGAACGTAGTCGGATACCTTAATGTTCAATTGTTCATGAGAAATTCTGACCTTAGCGCAGTGAGTAAGTTGAAACTCTTAAACAAGTTATAAAAAAGCTAGCATTAAAATTCTTTAATTAAATCTACAGATTTGTCTACTACAAAAATTGAGAAAATACACTTCTGCATAAATTTCTCAAACACAAAGACATTCTAATTAATCCTAGTTCTACCAAATTGCCACTTTAATTATATTCTTTAGTTGCCACTTCATTAGTGCAACATCTTTGTTTTACTACGAGTATTTGTCTCCAGATTTTCTTTCAAATTTTCGGGGTCTCACAAATTTTTAAATGCACATTTTAGTGTCATCATTGACACCCAATGAAGATCTTTTATCAGCACATCTTTCCTAAAATTAACTTTTTGTCAATTTTTAGACTGTTTTTGCTGAAATCGATTGGCCAGGCTTGTCTCACCAATCGTTCAAATCATTTTTATTCCATCTTTTTTTCCTAAAATATTCTCTCAAATTTTAATGTTTAATTTTTAAAACAAAGCTCTTTAAATCTTATTTTTTTTTATTTTGAATTGGTATTAAGTTAACAATGGATATTGTGGAAAATCCTTCACAATAAACTTAAATATAAAGTCTGGAGATTAGAACCCAGCCATCCTCAACGACATTTGACGACAATCGCGCAGACAACGACTGGAAATTGTTGTAGTTAGTGATATTTCACCCAGAATTGTGGCAACATTTAATGGTTTACTGCTTGTGCCCTGCTAACCGAACAATTCTAAAAAAAATCATAATCTAGATTTTAATTTTATATAGTGAAAAGAAAGTTGTGATCTTCTGCAAAATTATACTAACAAAAGAAATTGAACACATTTTTCCGTATAATTATTATTATTAACTTTAATACACGCATTGTAATGTTTGGGAAATTGAAGGGCAGCGTGAGACAAAAAAAAATTATTTGTCTACAGCTATTCATGACATTATTTACATTTAGATATAAGTTATTCAAACTACTGAGTATTTCAATACCACAGAATATGTTATTTGTGTGAAGGAGGAGGAGGCAAACACAGCATCTCTGTTCGAGTGTTTCAAACGGACTCCGCCCCTACACCCAAGAGAGTGGAGACAGTCACTCCTTGCACCTCAAATTTCACTCGTGTTTCCGGCTCGTAGGTGGGATCCATCCGTTGGGTTTCTCACGGCCATCGGTTGTCGGCGTGATGTCAGATAAAAGAACCCCGCAATATTTTAGGAGCTCTCGTGGGAATATGAACGGCGTAACGTTATCTGCATATGGAAGCTGATCTTGCAGCTGCGAGGCGGGAAAACGTTACAACATATTTCATTATTATTTAAGTGAAGTTTACCTAAGTTATTTTTTTCCCTTGTTTGTACTATCAAGAAATGGAAGGGGAAAGAGTCCAATTGTAATCTTTACATCGACAAGATTATTTATTTAACTTCTGGGAAATATTCAGATAGCCTTTTATATTTATTATGTATTTTTTTTTTTTTTTTTATTTATTTGAATGATCTAATGAGGCTGAATTATATTCTTAGTAATAATTTTCCCCTCTCATTTTAAAGTGTTCGATTGTTAATACTGTTCTTATGTTTGTTTATAATTTTACAAGTGTTTGTTTTTCGTAGGCAGAGAAAAAATAAAGGACTTGGAGTGTGTCGAAACAGTGCTGACTTTACACACGTACGAGTATTGCTTCGAGATTACATATCAGAATCCCAAAGTATCCGAAGAAGATTTCCAAGAGTAAGAACCTTGTCACACATTAAATAGATAAAATATAGTCTACTGCCCGAAAATGTTTAAAGAATCGTTTTGGAACTATCATGTATGGAAAACCTCCATAAGTCGAAACTTGTTTTATGTTGGAGGGGAACAACAGTTAATATATCGCTTTATTTTTAATTCATCCTTATATTGATCGTAGATTTCTTAGTATCGCATTAGAATTACGTTTTCTGTTCTTATGGTTATGGAACTCTGATTGCGATAGCAACGAAAAAGAATCGTTTGTTCTTACTCAATTAAAAATGACTCCGTAAGAACAAACGATTTTTTTCCGTTAAAAATGAGTCACTGCGTTTGTTCCATGAAGAGCTAATTTTAAATGTCTGAGTATTAAAGTTTTTGTTGTAAATACGATCCACAAATAAAATAAATACTGAAATTATTATTATTATGAATCTCTGATGGCCAATTAACTAATAAGTGTTCCATCTTTTTCAAACTTAGTCAAAATATAAACAGAAATAAAAAGCGCAATAAAATTACAAACCTTTAAATACCCGATTCTCTTGAAGAATTTAAACATGTGCAACTGTTTACATTCATAAATATCCCTGATCTAATTATAAAAAAAAACTCGGAACCGAAAGCACATAATAAAGTTTAAAGTTTTGTGAAACATTATTGGAAAGAAAGCGGACTTTAATCGCCATCTAGTGCCTTGTGAAAAATAATATGAAAACGTTCTAAACTCTGATCACACACCGGTGATCATGGGCTTCAGAGCTGGGAAAGCGTAATCACATTATCGGGGGTCAAGAAAGGAGAAACGCAAGATCACATGTGTAGATCCTGGTCCTAAACGGGTTAATCTTGAGTCTTTTAAGACTTAATGCTGTGAGATTTAAAAGTTTAGAGAGTAAGTTACCAGTTCAGATGTCTTCCTTGTCTCTAGATTGTTGTTCAGAACTGCGAGGTTCACCACCAATAGCCTCATATTGTTCATATGTATGAAGTTAATAATAAGCAACCGATTCAAAAATCGAATAATATAATAATACAATGTGTTTCTTAAATATCATACATTTTATGAAGAGCAGCACATATTTCAATACTTTTTCTCTCGATTTTTATCTATTTTTAATCAGTGCTGTTTTACATAATAAGTTTAATGTTATCTTCAATAGTGTTAAAAATAGGACACAGACATTTGAAAAATTAACTTAATTTTTAATTTTACTTAGCTCTTCTTGAACCAAATCTAAACTGTAGCTAATCTTAATGGCTATTTCATCTAGTTGGGCTCAATTCTTTAACTTTATTTACAGGAAGAATTACTTATTTCCATTGATGTCAGGTTATTCACAAACGGATCAATAATATTTTCAAACACACGCGTTTTCAAAGTTACCGCCTTACCATTTCAACACAATGTTTAGACTTCGGAGCACCTAAGTGCTTTCCTGCGTTGTTCTCGCCGTTACAAATAACTACTTGGTAGAATCTCTTGTTACAGAACACTTTTTAGTAGAAAATTGCTCCATTAATGTGTTATGATTGCTATTCTTTGTGCAGATCAATCCATTTTTTCCTCTACTTTAAAATGCGTTTACTATTCGTCTCATGTATCATAATGCTAAATGGAGTTTGTACTTGAAGTTCGTTACTTATATGGTATGCTTTTAAATTTTTAAAGATACACATAATACGAGGATGAGTCGGAAAATAAGTTTCCCCTGTCTATTGTCGTCAAAGTTGTGTATGAAAGTCAAAACATAGAATGAGACAATAAAGTTCAAACATAACGTTATTTTTTCACATAAGTACCACACAAGTACATTGAGACATTTGTCCTACCGCTTGATAAGCTTCAAAAAGCCCTCCAGGAAAATCTTAAGGCTTTGCAAACGAAAGAAGCGTTTAACGGCTTGTTTGACTTCAGCTTTGCTTCCAAAGTGCCTTCAGGCTAGATTCTTTTTTAAAGCCAGAAGCAGATGAAGGTCACTTGGTGCGAGATCAGGACAGAATGATGGGTGGTGCTGACACTCCTAACCAGGAGTTGCAATATGGTTTTCGTTGCCGTCTCCGAGTGTGGTCTTGTATTGAAATCCAACAACAGAACGCCATATTTGAGAAATCCAGACCGCTTATTCCGAAACGCCTTTCAATTTCGACAGGGTGTCAAAGTACCACGTAGCATTGATGGTTCCAACCTCAAAAAAATCCATGGAAAAGTAAACGCTTCTTCCGTATGCAAAGCCTTGATTTTTCCTGTGGAAAAATAAAGTTATGTCTTATCTTTAATGTTTCATTCTATTTTTTAACTTTCCCCTGTCAACTGTGGTCAGAGTTGTGTATGAACTTGCATTACTTTTCCATGGATTTTTTTGAGGTTGGAACCATCAGTACTACGTGGTACTTTGACACCCTGTCGAAATTGAAAGGCGTTTCGGAATAAGCGGCCTGGGCTTCTCAAATATGGCGTTCTGTTGTTGGATTTCAATACAAGACCACACTCGGAGACGGCAACGAAAACCATATTGCAACTCCTGGTTAGGAGTGCCAGCACCACCCATCATTCTGTCCTGATCTCGCACCAAGTGAACTTCATCTGCTTCCGGCTTTGAAAAAGAATCTAGCCTGAAAGGCACTTTGGAAGCAAAGCTAAAGTCAAACAAGCCGTTAAACGCTTCTTTCGTTTGCAAAGCCTTAAGATTTTCCTGGAGTGCTTTTTGAAGCTTATCAAGCGGTAGGACAAATGTCTCAATGTACTTGTGTGGTACTTATGTGAAAAAATAACGTTATGTTTGAACTTTATTGTCTCATTCTATGTTTCGACTTTCATACACAACTTTGACGACAATAGACAGGGGAAACTTATTTTCCGACTCACCTTTGTATGAGGATATTTGCTTTACAATGTCACGAATTAATATAAAAAAGGGAACATCCCGTCACATTTATCATATGTACGATGACTGTTGCTGTTTTTCTAGCGTAATTCTAAAGTTTTATCAATTCCAAGTAAATATTTGATTGTGTTTATCTGTCTAAAATAAATACTTGCCATTCAAAAAAGGTGGAGAAGGAAAGGTTTGTCTACATGCCTTTTGCTTTTAGACAATTAAATGTATTTTATGGCTGTTTGATGTTTTGGTTCGATCTCTTAGACCATTTAAATATTTTCATAAGTAAAAAAAAAATGTGATGAAAATGCAGATAGTCCCCCTTTTTTTATATCTCAATCTTTTGAAATCATTATGATAATTTCATAAGCGATTCAAATGATTGCAACAGTTTAAATCCAACAAGTGCCTTCAAAATGTTATAGAAATACTTTCATGCTCACCAGTGGAATACAGACATCTCTTATAGAAGGTGGGAGGGGGCATTCGAAAAAAACATAGACGAAAGTGCTGATGGGTAATCTCTATGGTAAGAAGTAAAAAAATCTGTTGGCCTATGGAAGGGGTTTGACCCCCCTCCAAATTCCACCCTTGCTTACGAATTAAAGTAGGTAGGCAAATAAAAAAAATTTCATGTCCAACCGCATTTTATTCGAAGAAAGTTTTTTTCTCTCAATCCCCCCAATGGACCATAAAAACAATAGGATAAAAAAGTAATTCATCAGAGAAACTTTGATCCAAACATGATTACTTTTCGATACAATCGCTATAAATATTCGGACACATTGGTGGAGGAATTTTCTGAGACCCTTTATAAAGAACCTCATTGAGATGAACTTCAACGGTTTTTGAAGCTCTTCATTTATCTAGAGTCCTTGGTCTCCTAACCAGTTCTTCAGTTCATGGAAGAAGTGAAGATTACTCGGTGCTAAATCAGGGCTACACGCTTGATGATCAAACGTGTCCACTTAGACTATTCAAGAAGTTTGGTTACAGCAACACACTGTGAGGCGGGAGTTTTATCATGAATTTCGACAACTCGCGAAGTCAGCATTCATTTTCTTTAATGTCTCTTAGCAGTCATCATAATGCCTGACAGTAAAAAACTTATGCATCTCGTATTTGGCAGATGTAGAAACTTTACAAGTTATGTTTACGTGTCTGTAACTCTCGGCAGCTACAAGGGGCAAACTTGCGTCGGTAATAGCAGAGGTTATGGTAAGACAGATGCCCAGTCGCCCATTAAGCATTTATACTTTCTACCTCTCTTCTGGCTATTTAGTGTTTCTATCATGATTGAAACAAGTAATATATAAAAAAAATTAAGTCAATTCCTAATTACATCAACAAAGAGAAATTTTATTTTAGGGGTGTTGGAAAGCTAAAATATTTTTTTGACAATTTGAGATTTTTACATTTTTAAATTGTATAGATATTAACCTTTCTAAAAATACCTTACTTTAACCTCTGTAGTATTTAGAAGCCCTTAAAACCTATTTTTAAATAATTGTTGAATCTGGGCCATACCCATTTTAATGGCGAAAAATGTAAACAAAGTACTTGGTTTTGGCTTAAAAGTGTAACGTCTGATATAAACCAAAACATGTATCTTTTATTTTAAATTGAGTCTTTTATTTTTTATTTCCTAGCCGATTAGAAATCTCACTGTATACATTAAAATCAATTTTTATCTCAAACTGTAAATTTTAATGTCTTATGTACCTTTTCTGAGAAACTACTGTTCACAGGTATGTAAATTTTTTATGAAATATTTATAAGAATGTCTAATATATACTGAAATGAGCTTTTCGTAAAAAACTCAAATTTATTTTTTACAAATTTTTTATGTGAAAAATAGGTCAAATTTTGCAATGTTTGATAAAAAAATTTCGTAATTTATTAAAAAATTCAAAATTAGCTAAAAGCTCTTTTGAGTACAATGAGAAAGGTGTAATTTAATTGTATGAAAAATTTCAAGCATGTACATTTAACAGATTTTGAGAAAAGGTACATCGAAAACAGCCAATTTAACATTGTCAGTATAGGGAGAGAGGTTTCCAACTCCCCTTTAGTAACTTTTTACCAAATAATTACAATTAAAATAAATATATATACACATATGACAGAATCACAATATTAAGGGGCAATTAATTTTTATTAATTATCATTAAAGTATCGTATTGTCGACCAAAACAGTCGTGTATATAAGTTCAACTGAATGCTTTAAAACGTGAGAGAAAAAAATCTTTGACCTAGTCGCAAAAGATGAATCCAACATGCCTGTATCTGTAATTTAAATAATTAGTTTCAGTCAATTAATTTTAATTAATTACTATTAAATTATTATATTGTCCCCTCCCCCAAACAATCGTGCATTGAAAATTTCAGCTCAAATGAGAGCATTAAAATGTGAGTAAAAAACTTTTAAAATTTTGACACAAGTCGCCAAAATGATCACTACGCCACCAAAAATGATGGCAACGTGGCTATATCTGTAATTCTTTGAATAATTAGTTTTAATCAATTATTATTAATTATAACTAAATTACCACATTGTTATCCAAAATAATCGTGTATATAAAATTTCAGCTCAATGGAGTGCTTTAAAATGTATTATATTAACGATTGAAAATTTGAACAAGATATATATAGGGAGATTGTTAACTAATAGTAGGAATGGGAAAAAAGCCTCTCGTTACAAGTCAAGAGCAAAAGATTTGAGATGCCTTTATAGAAAATTATATAAAATCAATTTAACTCCAAATATGCATTGAAAATTATTAATTTTCAATAATTAATGCAAGTAAATGTTCTCCATTATTTGGTAGTTTGGTAACGAGTAAATAATACCTCTCTAAACATAAGTTTCACATTAACACCATTCGAAAGCTGCAAACTGGATATTTGGCAAGAGATATCCAATTTTAAAATTGATAACACGAACTGGAAATTCAATAATCAATTTTTTTATACAACTTATATATATAAGAATAATTATATTTCTATCAATTCTCCTTTACTTAACATGTTATTTTTATTTTATAGGGATGTGAAGGAAGGTATATATTGTACTAATCAAGCCAACAAGGGATGCAGTAAGGAGGCCAAGACATCTCTCAACAGAATGGTTCGAATCATACTTGGAATTGCGCAACCTTTTGAGGAAATTATTGAAGATGAAATTAAACCAACGGAACCACCTCCACCACCACCTAAAAGGTGGTATGATTACATAATACAGCCATTTGTAACTGCATGGCATGCTATTGTTAATTTCTTCACAGGAAGATGAGTGTTTAATAAGTGTATACATGTTTATTTCTATTATCTTCAAGTACTCTGGCCAAAAGATTTTATGTATTGTAAGAAATAAAACGTTTTAAAATGTGTGGAACCATTATGTACTTCACTGAACTTCAAAATTGTTGTTGAAAATTAGAACGTCTCAAAAGTAAATAATAAAAAAAATATCCCCGTACATCACAGGTGCATGTTTGTACATCCCTTTGCTTATGTGACTTTTTATACAAAAGAGTAAGATAATTCTAATGTCAGTATTCGTAGTAATAAAGTACCGTTGTAATTAAGTTGTAATTAAGTACCATCTGAGATGTTAACAGCAACAAAACCCAATAACAGTCACCAATAACTCCCGTCTTTCTTTAAGTCAGTGTTTCTCAAACTTCACCATTTCCGATAGATCCTTTTTTCAATGCACGCCTTTATGGAAGTTAGAAAATTGTCATCTCAGTAGACAAGGTCATCTTGAGGCCCTGGACCCCTATGGGAAAAGTAGACTCTCCATCAGGGACCCTTAAAAGTAGATACTCACCCAAGATTTTGAAAACATCCTTCCCCGACTTAATATTCGTGATCAAAATGCAAGTTCTAGTAAAGTTTCTTTATTGGGGACTATTTACTAATCTAGTATAGTAGGGCACATTGTTGTGGTAGCTATACAAGCCGCCAGTAACAGCCTCCGGACAGGGACCATTTTTGTCAAGTACTTAAGTTACTTGGCTTCGGATCCATAGATCGTGGGTTCTATCCTCCACACTAGTGACCTTGGCAGAAAAAAAAATGCTAAACCTTCTGATCTGTCGTGGCGCCATCTACCCGCAAGAAGAGAAACCAAAGTCGTCACAATCGCTTGACACAACAGCAACAACTCACACGCTCGCAGTAACAATAAATCTCATTCGTTTGCCTATCCACCAACTCATTGGTGAGAGTACTGTCCGGTATTTACATAAGCTATATATAGTAATAGCCTCCAGACAAGTGTCATCCTTTTTGTATATTGGTTAAGTTACTCGGCTTCGGATCCATAGATTGCGGGTTCTATCCTCCACACACATTAAATTTTTCCACGAGGTCTTCAGAGTCTGTAAAAGAGGGAAATTTCAGCGTTACATGAGACTCCGTGGACCACAGTTTAACCCTTTATTTACCAACGGTAGTTATAAGTACCACTCACTTTAAAATTACATAGAATAACCATTTTTACAAATATTCTGACAATACTTGGCGGGAATATTCTTTGAAATCCACTGTTCCAAGATATACGGCAGCACGGATTCTATGATGAATATTTTGGCGGGGAAGGCGAATAGTTTTATAACAGAAATTGTGTTTTCAGTGGATTGCGGAGATTATCACTTTTGTCCCGAAAAAATAGTTAATGTCAAAATTTAAGTGTCGTTTTTTTCCCCATGTTAATGATGACCTTAGAAAACGATTTGACTATTTTAAGTAAACAATGTATGTAATTAATTTTACAGTTGAATATCTTTTAATTAATGAATTCATTCTAACCGATTAAATTTCCCAAATTTGAGTAGTTTTTGTATATCCCTTAATTTTCAATGTAGTGATCCAAAAAAAATATTGCATGCAAAAACTGCAGTAAATCATAATGCAGTAGATTAAGTGTTAAGAACCGCTGGTATATAACATACAATGTCAAATACTCGTACTAACGGTAACCTGTAACAAATAAATGTGCGTAATTTACAAACCTAGGCGTAAACTAGTTCCACCGACTGCACCCTTTCGAATAAATGAGTAATGATTTTGTATTAGACAGGATCGACAATTGCCTAGACATGGACGAAGGTCGTTACACAATAGTGACGTTTTGCCAGTTGGCATATAGATTTCGAAATTCCCAATTTTTTGGAAAATATGTACGAGAATAACATTTGACCACACATTGCACTTATTAGGATCATGATTTTATTGAGACAGAGTCGACAACGAGGCTACGGCCTGGACTCATTTGGCTCATACCTTAAGATGTCCCTATCGATTGAAGTCCAATACAGAAAAGGAACTTAAGGCGAAAATTGGCATTATTTCTTTCTGCATCACCAAAGTATGAACTGAACTAGGATTTTTACCTCTAATGGTTAATACTTCTATTTGAAATGACAGCAATTTATATCTAATATCGATTGCACAGTTCAGAATATTCTCTTTGAATTGTAATCTAACAAGAACAACATCCTCTGAATATCAAAACTCGTGTGCTTAACAACATTCTCGACTAATATTAAATTTGGCACGCTGGTTCTTTTTCAGTATGAAAAATTTCGCTTACAAAATCTTAAAATTCACATTGAGAGTTCAAACTTTAAAAAAACAAGTAATATAAAAAAGAAACTAAGTCAATTCCTACTTAGATCAACAAAGAAATTTTTTTATTTTAACTACTTTTATTGATTAGTTACAATTAATGTATAAATATGTATATACAAATGAGACAGAATCACAACATTAAGTGGTAATTAATTTTTATTAATTATCATTAAAGTATCGTATTGTCATCTAAAACAATCGTGTATATAAAATTTCAGTTCAACTGAATGCTTTAAACGTGAGAAAAAAAAACCTTGTCAAGTTTTGATACAAGTCGCCAAAAGGGTCGTTAAGTCACCACAAAGGATGCCAACGTGGCTGTATTTGTAATTCTTTGAATAATTAGTTTCAATCAATTTTATTAATTATAAATAGATTATTGTGTTGTCATCCAAAATTATCATGTATATAAAATTTCAGCTGAATTGAGTTCTTTAAAATGTGAGAGATCGTGAGCTAATAGTAGGAATTGGAAAAAGTACAGTCAAATCGTGATGTTGTGCAAGCAAAACGAGAAAATAAAATTTTGTCGAGATAAAAACATCAAGTAGGTGAAATACGATGTGATTTTTCAACCTAAAATTTTAAATTGAAGCACTTTATATTTTCTCTCTTTGTCAAAATTAAGAAAACTTCAGAGATACAATTTTAACTTCTACTATTTACAGTTGGTAAAAATATTAAATGAATAAATCTTTATTCAAACCTTCGTATTCTCATTGACTTCCTAGATATGCTTACTTTGAGTTAAAAAATGAGTTTATTATAAACTATTTTATTAAAAAAAGAAACACATTATAAAATATTTAGAAGATATTTTGAATTATACAAAAAAAAGTCTTGTAATGATTCCAAAATAAAATTTTGAAATGGAACACTTTATAACAATTTCTAAAATGTAACAAAAGTTGTTACTTCTAGCTTATAGCCATAAAATAACGTTTCTTAAGGCAGTGCTTCTCAAACTTTCAATATTTGCGACCCAATATTCAATTATAATTTTCATCCCCCCCCCCTCCTCCCTACAATAGCAATGTTTTGAATTTAATAATATACTTTTACGCTAAGGCTACAATACCACTTTAAACTCTCAAGTGCCACCGGCGTATATAAACACCTCGATCAGCCAAAGCATTAATTGCACCGGACGTCTTTCCGAAGTATGATAAATTTCCTGTGCACTGCTATATATAAAATTATTCCGAAGGCTTTAGGATGCATTAAAAAGACTTTGACAGAGTTCGCGGTTTACTTACTTCAGTGGATTTGCTTATTTATATATTCATTTTCTCTTCCCCCCTCAATACATATACACGCGCCTACGTGAAAAACGATGGCATTGGGGAGCGAATCGGGTAACTTTTAATTGGCAGTTAAGGGATTAATTATAAACCGTACAAAAATAATCAAGATGAGTGTTAATTTTTGTATGTGTAATTTTATTATAAGCCATAGGGTCACTGGTAATTATTAAACTTGTTCTTAACTTACTATCATTAAATTTTAATTATAAAATATATTGTGCACAGTACTGATACATTTATAAGTGTATTATATCAGTGTAAATATGTATTTTATTTTTTATTATGTTAGAATGTATTTTGTTTGTTTACTTTCAGTAAATTAATATTTTTTTTAAATCTTTTGTTTTCTACTTTTCAATATGCTCGCGCCTCCTCGTAGAGTTATCACATCCTTCTAGGGGCCCCGCTCCACAGCTTGAGAAACACTGTCTTAAGGTATTCGCCAGATGGTGATACAATTAAGAAATGACGGATTATCAATTTTTAAAAAATGGTGAAGCCGTTAATAAATAGGAATCTATGACTTCATACTTTTATGGTGGCTGCGATAGCCAAGTGGTCATGGTCGAGAACTTATGGCCGGAAGGGGGGCGACGAGTCGTGGGTTTCAATCCAAGAGATTATGAAGTCTACCTTGTGGAAACGCTGATGTGCATATTAGATCTGTCAGGGCTCCATGTCTATTACGATGTCTGGACTCAAACTGGTACGATGTGGAAATTTCAACATTTAGTGTCACCTCAGATGTAGTCGTCGTCATTTGACTGTGGCTCAAAGTTACGTTTTTCGCCAAAAGCCCTTAATTTGACTCAAAAAACGCGAAATTATTTTTAACTAAATATATCAATCTGGATATAGATCAATGCTGCAATTTTAACATGATATTGGTCTTGGTTATTGCACACATTCATATGTTAAGGCCAGCAAATATTTCGATTTACAGCTTTTTTCTCTTGAATCGATTTATTTTAATTTCAGTAAATCGTTTTATATCGCAGTATTTTCTATTTTAGAAAAAAAAATGGATATTCCTGCAATTGAAACTGGACCCTCTCTTTGGGAAAAAAATACTTGTAACGGTTAAGATGCAAGACTTAATCCAAGGAATTTCAAGATAAATATTTTAAGAAGCTTTTAGCTTAGGAAAAATATGACTGCCGTGGTGCATCTTCTGTTGAGTGTAAAGAAGTAAATAGAAATTTTAATCCCACTAACTCTTCGAGGGACATTATGATTCAGAACCACAATTAAGATCGAGTGACGAGGACGATATGTGATACGCCAGTTCAGGCGTCTACTTCGTGATTTTAAGGTTGTTAAAAATAAGGCATTACAGCACTCACAGGAAAAGCCCTAGCTGATTTCAATGGGTACACTAGTAATTACACGTGATCTGATATTTCTGTAATATCAAAAAATAAAGCAATTTAAAGAACTAACAAGATAAATACAATAAGTTTAGAGTAGTAAATAAGTGAGATTATACATGGAATTTTTTAAACGCAGCTTTTCGAAGAAGGTTGTCATGTAATGTTAAAGAATAGGGCACAAATTTAAAATATTTTTTTTCTGGGAGAAAATTATTCCAGAATTAATATATTCTAGTTTCTGCTATTTTCTGTCTCAAACTTTTTTTTAAAACACAATTGTTGTACAATGGGTCTCCTATTTTCTAATGCTAAAAGAGTTTCTATGTGTTATGGAGAAAAATTTAGTCATATATGGTCAAACAATATTTTAAAGAGGTAGTATATAATAAAAGGATATATATCTGTACTATTATATATTATTATTATATATATACATTCCTACCAGAAAATGTGTCAAAATTTGATTCAAATTCTTCACTATTAAGAGAAGGTAATTTTAAAGTTTGCACGTGCTTTCTTGTCTTAATTCTTCATGCAAAGACCATGATAGATAAACAGTTGAAAATTGAACTTCAGAATTGGCAGAATGTAAATCAAATTGCAGGTTCATTTTTGATTCCATCAAAAAGTGTACAATAAAGTAATTGGACCACTGTACATATTTTAAGGAATTTGTGCTCCCTATTTGCTTGTCATAATGTAGATATTAGTAGAATATAACAGAAACTCTGTCCATGGTTCATAAATACGATCTACATCATCGTTTTTCTAAAGCTATATTAATTCCAAACAAATCACTTGAGCATGTTTATCCTGGAAAGTTTTCATTTATATTTGTCAAATTTATTTTTGCTATTCAGAAAAGATGGCGGAAGTTATTGCTTGTTTACTTTGTTTTTGGACATGAATGCATTTCATGTCTATTTAATGTTTTAATCTGTTTTCTCAGACCGTTTAAACATTTCCAACCGTCGAAAGAATGAGATGTGAGAATACAGAGTGTCCTTTAAAAAAAAACCAACACATTTGTCCTTTTAAAATAATTTTGTTGTATTTACACGATTTTAGTCATTTAAATCCTACTGACGTTGTCAAGTACGTTTAAGAATTACGTCATGCTCACGAATTAAAAAACGTATACAAATAAAAAAAAAAAAAAGGAAAATTTTGCATGTCAGCTAAGTTTGTGCTGTTGAAGGCTGTTTCCTTTTGCAACCTTTTACGGACCATAAAAAAGGCAGTAGTAAAAGAAAAAATGAATTTATTACCAAAATTATTCACACAAAGATGGTTACTTTCCATCTTAATAGTAATAAAGATTCAAGCATTTGTCATACCAGTGGACGAGCTTTTCAATGCCCTCTTTGAAGAATATTGATGTGGGGTGGATCTGAATATTGTTTGAAGCTCCTTATTTGTATGGAAGCTTTGGCCTCCTAACCAGTTCTTCACTTCAGAGAATTGAAGAAGATCATTCTGTGTTATTCACCGGGTGATCAAACACATCCACTTAAACTACTTCAGAAGTCATTGGGTGACAGTCCAATACTTGCCCTCTGTGAGGGCAAGCATTGTCATGAATTATGACAAATTAAGAAATCAGAACCTATTTTCCTTTGTTTTGTGTTGTGCTTCACACTTCTTGAGTTTTCTGTGCAACTTACATTTAACGAGAGCATCAACTGTGCAAGTCATATTTCAATCTCTGCAGCCCAGCTCTAACTGATGAATTTGCCTCGGAAGAAGCATAGTCTATGATTAGAGAGAAATGCACTCACCCACCACATCTCTATGGTCTTCTGCTTGTTTTGACTGTTTTGCAGCTGAATCAAATTTGAAGAAAAAATTCTCTAGAGCACAATTCAAGAGCAAAGGATAATAAAATATTACACGGCATCCATTAAATCTCAAACATGGATTTAAACTGATTTATCTTTAACACTCAGTGCAAGTAAATAACGTATACAAGAGCTTGGTTGTCACATGACAAGTAAGTAAGGTTTCAGAATATACGTGTAAGACACCATCGATTCATTCCCGAACAGGTTCCTGATTACGCGTGTGATATCATAACTATGACGTAAGGATTTAAAGTGATGTCATGCATGCCGGTCATGGATTGGTTCGTGATTACCTCACTAAAGGATGTCAGATGGTAGAATTTGATTTAAAAATCTCTGTCACGTAGATCTGAATTAGAATCCAATCAGGAAGAGACTTTTCTCTGTCTACTACTTCAGACGCTTGCGTCAATCACTGAATTACTAAAACTTAATGGACTTTTTAATTATTTACACAACTCTCCAGGACTCTGACACATTCGATATGGGATGGAGGGTTTTTATAAAACCCAGTTTCCCAGTGACCCCCCAGCGTATATATCTGAATTAGAATTAGAGTTCCTATATTTTTTAATATGCATGTCTCAATGCTGTGTCTTTGTAATTGTTATAATAAGGTTATTGTGTCCAATAAACGTTGTATAAGATATTTGCAAAGGCCGTCTAATAGAGTTGTAACAATACACATGTTTCATATTAACATTTCTCTAAAGCTGCATCCTGAAGATATGACGAGAAGTCTCTAATTTTAAAATATATCGAATAACAACCCGAATAAGAGCAATTCAGTAATCAATAATTGCACTTACTTAAGGGCTTGGAGATTCCTTTAAATTTTTAAGATGTGTTACTATTCCTACTGATCTGTAGAAGAATAAAGTAGTAAATTTCGCAGCACAATCTTTCAATGATAGTCTCATTTTAATTGCAGCCGCGAAAGGTACTTACGTATTATCGCAAGCTATTGGTGACATTATACGAAACGAAGCACATGATTGCCAATTCCGCGCATATGACACATACGAAATTGAGGTTGCCAACTTGGCGAGTTATCTTGAACGTTCGCGATTGTTTGTGATAATATTTAAGTACCCAGAGAAATTTTAAAAGCTTAAACTCATTTTAAAGAATTGAAGGGATCACAATTTTAAAAGTTGTAAGTTGATTATATGATATAACTCATATGAGAATAATTATATTAATATTTAAAGAGTTCTCCTTTTCTAATATAACATGACATTTTTATTTATTTTCTAGTGATGTGAATGCAAATATATCTTATATTATTCGAGCCAAGAAGAGTTGCAGTGGGAAGACTGAACCACCTTTCAACAGAATGTTTAAAATCATATTTGGGATTGAGCAACCTCTTGAGGGCATAATTGAAGATACGATGGAGCTAATAGAAACGCCACCTAAGAGGTGGTATGATTATATTATGCAGCCGTTCATAACTGCGTGGCGTGCTATTGTTAATTTCTTCACGGAAGGATGAGTGTGTATACATTTATTTATATACCCAAACATATATGTGTTTTATATGTATTTTTACAAAATGTTATGTATTGTAAAAAATAAAATGGTTTAAACGTAGGAGACTTATATCTACTTTAATGCATTTCAAAGTTTTTTCGTTATTGACAGTGAGAACAATTCTTTTAACTCATTTAGAGTTAAAAGAAAAAAAATATTCATACTTTATGGGAACACACACAAGAGCGTAAAACTTAAGCAACAAATGTATTTTTCAACATACAGCCGTAGAATTGTTCAAAAAGGGCTTTTTGAGACAAGTACAGTGAAAAAGCAGCATAGTAGAAATGGTGACGTCCATGAACTTATCAGCACTGACATCGGGAGGGATGTTACAGCCCGAAAGTAAAATCGTATGTTTATAACGGCTGCAGGAAACCATCAAGGGGCTTTTACACATGGTAGAATGATCGGTTAGTTTGAACGAGTGGTGTAACTTGAAGAATGTGTGTGTTGCACAAGAGCTTACAATTGTCAAAGTATAGTTTCATGAGCATGGAAATTCTTCCACAAACGACAGGTAAAGCTCTAAGAAAGGCTGTCGGTTGCTGACCGAAGAAAACAATGACAAGTGAGAACCGGTTTTCAGGCAAAATGAGACCGGAACCAGACATTGAACAGTTTGTCAATAACTACGTATGGCAACTGGATCACAGGCATCCCGTTTTAATGTAACCAAACGTCTACAGAAATGGAATCTACTCAATCGTCATCCTGAACGAAGCACACCAGTAGCCCATCGGTAGCACCATTTACAGTGGTGCGGGCCGTGGGTAGCCTGGTGGTTAGAGCATCAGACTCCAGACCGGAAGGCATGGGTTCGATGCCCGATGCCACCAAATACCCTCCGAGTACACAAGGAGTACGGGCTCGTTAAATCAGTGGGTCGGAAAGTCTTGTGGGCTGAATCACGAGTTCAGGGGACTGGAGAATATTTCCCTCCCCTCCAGTCCCACGGCAAAATTGTGGAGGTGGAGATAGGTGGAGTCGCCATCTATCGTCCCTTCGGGGAATTTCGCCGAGCTAATTCGTATTGTCACGTGTATGGTGCTCAAGGCCTAGGCCAACGACAGGCGTACTTTTAGCGCCTTGCCACGAGGAATTTCGTGGGCCTCGTTCTGACTACGTCAGACAGGTGGCATTATCCACAACAGCCACACAATGGTGTCAAGAACACAAAACCTGACATCTGATCAATAAAGTCGCCTTCTTTTTACTCGTGAGATTCTTTTCTGTCTGAGAACTGATTCTCAGAGCCAGTTCATAAGGAGGGACACCACACATCATCCAACTAACTCGAGAGAAAGAGACCGTTGGGGTGATCCAGGAATGTTTGTTTGAGAAGGCCTTATATTGAATGGATGAATGGAGCTCTATATTTTTTCCACAGTGGCTCACTTACCGGAAATCATTACTACTATGGAATTATCTTCCCACACGTGCGTTTGTTGCGCCATTCCATTGGTCCAAACTTTATTTATGGGGACGATAATATACATCCACATAAGACCTCTTCTGATGATGAGGATCTTCCAGAAAGTGAAGATATTTGCAGAATGGATATCCCGAATAGTTTTGTTTTGCTTCCGAAGAGTTTGTGCTGACTTATATTCTTGAGTAAAATCCATTTTGTTCAATTAAGCTGGATTCCCATTGCAAGGTCAAATACGAAAGAAAAAAAAACACATATAAATAAGGGGTCACCATTCAAAATAATACTGCAAGTAGAAGTAAAATAAACACAAAAGTTTAACTCAAAGTATATAGTGATTGTTTCTCGGAATTAAAATATCCACCAGGTGAAATACAGTTTCCCACGTGAAGGAAATCAAGTTGAAATTATTTTAACATAAAATACTTGTTTTTCTCCAATCTTCTGGAATTGCTGCAAATAAAAAAAAACCATGTCAACTTACAGAGTTAATTAAATTAGACGATCTACTATTTACAGGGGTAAAAAAAATTCTGCACGAAAGCCAAGTCATTTTTTTATCATTTTATCTTTAAAAACAAGTAATATATAAAAAAAAAAATTTAAGTCAATTCCTACTTAGATCAACAAAGAAAAATTTTATTTTAGCTACTTCTTATTAAATAGTTACAATTAATATAAATATATATCCATATGACCGAATCACAACATTAAGTGGTAATTAATTTTTATTAATTATCATTAAAGTATCGTATTGTCATCCAAAACAATCGTGTTTATAAAATTTCAGTTCAACTGAATGCTTTAAAACGTGAGAAAAAACCCTTTGCACACAAGTTTTGACACAAGTCGCCAAAATGGGCGCTAAGTCGCCAACGTGGCTGTAATAGTAATTCTTTAAATAATTAGTTTTAATCAATTAATTTTTATTAGTTATCATTAAATTATTGCATTGTCTCAAAATAATCATGCTTTTCAAATTTCAGCTCAAATGAGCGCTTTAAAATGTATTTTATTAACGATTGAAAATTCCCCACCAAGGTAAATAGAGAAACAAATAAATAAATAAATATGTAGAGAGTGTGAGTTAATAGTAGGAATTGAATGAATAATGCAAGAGTTTTAATTGAAATATTTAGAGCACGAACTAATATACAAAAAATGTTTCCCGTGCGCATTACGCAAATTGATCCTGCTATCTGCTGTAACTACATCTGAATGAATTTTTGAAACTAGAGAGTATATAAGCATTTGGAAAGTTCGATAGCAAGAATTATTTACTTCTAGATCGTACATATTTGATAGTCTTAAAATAAATGTTTCTAAGGTTATATTTTCGCAAGTTGGTGATACAGTTCAGAAAAGACAGATCATAAATAAAAAATAATTGGTTAAATGGTCAAGAAAAAAATATCGAAGTCTACTAAACAAGACATTATTGAAAAATACAATGAGCTTCAAAGTATGAGGGCATAAGCCGATCCAAAAAATCTCCAAACTCAAGCCACCTACATTGAAAAAAAAATGGGTACTTCCGTATTATCGCAATCTATTGGTGACATTATATGAAGAGAAGCACATGATTGCCATTTCAGCACATACGACACATGTGAAATTGGGGTTGCCAACTTGGCGAGTATCTTGAAAGTTGCCGATTATTGTGATAATATGTAAGTACCAAAAAATGTTATTCAAAGGATTCAAAAACAAATGCACCGCAAGTAGCGGCAGATTTAGACTAATTATAATATTAATGCATCACCCCAATGGTGAGAAATGCAATTATATTAGCAGATTACAATGGAAATGTGGCTCATAAAAAGACATTTATAAGTCTGTGTAACATAGATTGTTCTCCTCATATTTTCAAAGAAACATCAAGTAAACCTGAACCATGTTTAAGATGGAAAGATTAGAAAACCAAATCACACAACAATAACTAAGAATTTATTCCGAAACCTTGAAACATGATGGCGGAGGAAAGATTGATAAGTGTAGTATAGTATAAATCAAGTGTAGTATAGGGGGGGGGGCACTTTTTGATGTGATTTTTTTCGGATTCGGCGATTTTTATCTAAATGTCATGGTGAGATATCAAATTCATTCTAAAATAAATAATAAATAATTCAGAAAAAAGTACCTTGGTGACCACTTTTAGTCGCCTAAAAAAAGGATTGCGCCATGCGATCTCCCTATACTACACTTTAAACATTACATGATTTTTGACATTTTAAAGCAAAAAGTCTTAACCAGCGTAAAAAAATCAGTAAAATCATAGCAGAAATTATAGGTAAGGTTACGATAGAGAATATTTATCAATGCTTTGGATAATATGTATTAGGCAATATGTATAAGACAAATATTAAACTTTCGAATAACATTTGTTTAACAACTATAGTTGCCTGGTTCAAGTGTAGTATAGGGGGAGGGGGCACTTGGCGCAGTCCTTTTTTTTGGCGACTAAAAGTGGTCGCCAAGGTATTTTTTTCGGAATTATTTATTATTTATTTTAGAATTAATTCGATATCTCACCATTATATGAAGATAAAAATCGCCAAATCTGAAGTGCCCCCCCCCTATACTACAATTGAACTTAGTTGTCTTTTTTCAAAATTTTCGTTTTAGAATGTGAGTGAATCACTTCAAGGCAGTAAATAGTGAGCTTAAAGTAGAGGTTATGAATTTTATTCATCTAACAGTTTGTGATTCCTTGGCCAATACAAATTTTAATTTTTATTCCAACAACTTTTCTGCACAGACTAGTTTGTATTGGGGTGCTCGCAGGGAAATGGCCTATCGGCCTCTTTCTCGACGTAATTAAAAAAAAAAGTGAGTAATGAGTGGTGAAATGTATCTAATCAGAGACCTTTACGCATGGGCCTGTGATTGGATGTATCTTAACTGTTCGCTATTTGCAGTTTGATGTCGATTCTCATATCGATTTTCTTAGGGCGCAAGGTGATACGCATTAAGTAGGGAAGGAAGCACTCATTACAAACTTTCATTTGATAATAACTACTAAGAAAGAAAAAAATATCTATTGAAAAAATGTAGAAAACCAGTAATTTCCGTTAAAAAATGTTTACAAAGTTATGGAACGTTTGCCTACAACCAGGAACAGGATGTAGGGTCATTACTACAGCGCCTCCACAGCAAACTTTTCGGTTGAACTCCTCCACAGACCAATCAGATAGAACTCTCATATGTCAACAAACGGAATCTAGCGACTTGTCTGGTCTGGTTACACGTTTGTTTTTCCTGCAAACCTCTCTAGCTCTATATCTTCGCTTCATGCACAATATCCTGTTGCGTTACATTTTTTATTCCCCGAATTTCTAGAAATGAAAGTGGTGATTGGCTCTAGAAACTGGAATGAGTGGGTGATGACTATGGCTGCAGCAGGGTTGTCACATTTACGGATTATCAATGAAATTAAATTTTGACAAAACTTATACTGTGCATACTGCGGCGTTCGTTTTGTTTTCTCAGAAACGAAATTGCTGTAAATATTTTCTGACGATTGTACTAAAATGTTGAAGTCTTCACTATGACATTCGGTAAAGTTCTTTTGAAACTAGAGAATATAAATTAAATTAATCAAAACAGTTTATATTTTTATAGTAAACAAAAGTTAAATATGCCAGTTATAACAGTGCTAGAATTATTTTATGTTTGTGCCTCACGGTAAAAATGATTATAGGGCTGTCTCTCATTTCTGATTTAACTAATGTATTTATTTTAAAGCAATGAAAGTTTAAGAGTAGTTATATTCTGTAAATGTGTTAAACCAGTAAATATTAAAAATGTGTTTTGCAAAATTTCAAACAAGAAAATTTTTTTTATCTTGCTATTTTCTATCATATTTCTTTGATATTTTTTTTTCAAAGTTTATTTGGATCCTTTACAGTGATTATTTTAATAATATGTATATTTCTATCATATTACCCAATTTCTTTTAAATTGAACCTTATTTTTTGAATAAAATTATTTGAATTAAGTCTTGTTATTTTGTACAGAATTTGTTTGAAAAGTTTTATGTGTGGCATGTTTTAAAATGGTTCTTAAAAATATTTCATTATAATGTTTTTGTTCCTAATATTTATGGAAGTAAATAGTGAATACTTTCACTTTCATAAAATGAGTGTTAACTTTTTAAAATTTTATTCTATATTGGTGTAAAACAATGTATCAGTTAAAAAATTATTCTGTAGTTGTTTCGGTACTTATGTATTATTGCAACTCTATTAATAGCTCGCCAAGTTGGCAACCCTGATCTCTTATGTATTGTACATGCTGAATTGGCAACCAGGTGCTTCGTTTCATATAATGTTGCCTATAGGTTGCGATAATACAAAAGTACCGTTGTTTCATTGAAATATGGTTGTCTTTTTTTTAAACTCTTAGCTTGTTTACTGTTATAAAATGGAGGCATTGATACATTATTTTAATCAAAATTCTTTGGAAGAGAATATAAAATCTTGGTAGTCTAGATATCATGGTCACAAGCTCGTTGCTCGTGTGTCCTGAGTTTGAGTTCTTGTATCTCTGACTACCCACCATGTAGAAGGGCTGATGCATGTTAAATCAGTCATGACTCAAGTCCTCACATAAGTATGATGTGGTAGTTTGGAGAGGGTGGGCCCAGCTCAGGTTCCATCCTTGTTACTTGACCATGGTTCAAAATTATGAGGTCTGTCACTAAAAGTCCTTTTATTTCTAAATAGTATGGTATTAATAAAACACTCATTAACTCATTTGAAAAGAAATATATAATTTTTTTTCTGTTAATTTTTATACTTCTTTGTTTTGCTTGTTTCTAGCAAAGAAATTATTAACCATATCATTTCTGGTTATCTCTATCTGGATTGTTGCTGGCATATTAATCTACAGAACAACTTCATATCATTTTTTCTCAAATAATCATGTCAAAATGTACTCTGAACCTAAAACTGTGGAAGATGAAATTGAAGCATGTAAAACGAAGGACCAAAAGTTAAGTTCAGTGTTTTGGCGAAAAATAAATTATTACAGAAAAGAAATTCCAGAATCTATCAGTACTTTGGCTTCTGAGATTAAAGTGAATTCAAATTTTACTCTTGTTCAGGTATTTATAATTTATATGTTTAACATGATTTCTTGGTATTAAAATAAAATAATTTCTTAAAGAAAGATGTTGTCCGTGAATTGTTATATTTTATGACTATGTTAAGGAACGTTTGAGTACTTACGTATTATCGCAACATATTGGCAACATTATATGAAACGAAGTACATGGTTGCCGATTCAGTGCGTGCGGCACATAGGAAATTGGGGTTGCCAAATTGATGAATTATTAATAGAGTTGGCAGTTGTTGCAATAATATGTAAGTAAGCATTTGTTCTTCTTTACTTATCTTTTTTCTTTTAATTTTATACTTAGAGATGCTGTCAGTTTGATTAGAATATAACTCCTTTTTAAATAAAGTCTGATGATATTTATTTAATATTCCTTTGATGAAAATATTTTAAAGCATATTATTTTGAATATTTTGTAAAAATTCTTCTTCAGTTATATTTTTATTTACATTGTGAACAGAGCTATATATTGAGATTTTGTTGACCTATAAGTTATAGCAAATGTTGCAATTTTCTTCCCTTTGGAATGCCATTAATGTTACCTTAAAAGCAAATATGCAAAATGGCTTTCCAGTATGTCAAATTATATAGTTAAAATAGTTCAGCTAATTAAAATTTCTACATAAAAATATAAGCTTATACACACACACAATGATTTTCAAAAGTAATCAGATGCATTAGGATTTCCATTCAGAAATTATGTCAAAATTAAATAATTTTGCTGTAAAGGATTCTGGACAAAGCTATGCATATTATTTCCTTAAAAAATGAATAACATATCCTCAAATTAATAAAATATTGATTCACAAGAGTAACTGGACTCATGTAAACAATCTTTGATGACAATTTAAAATGCACAATGCAGTTTTTCCATTTGTAGAACTTTCTTTCAAGATTTCATACCATTTAGTATTTTATATGGAATTCTTTGGGATTTGCAATGGTTTTTAATTATTTCATATTAAATGTACTATTGATTTTTTTTATCTTAGCATCAATATTGTTTCTTTTTAATTTGGCTTTATTTCTTTTTTTTCATTTTGACTTTTATTTTTCTCTGAATATGCTTTATCTAATTTAAATTCAGTGAGTACAGGATTTAAAAGAATTTTTAGACAAATATCATAAAGATTGTTTTTGGAACCTGTTTGCTTTTGGTCATAAAATTTGAAAATATTTTTCAATACTTTTTTTTTCAGTTGATCTTTTCAAAAAAATATTTTTATAAATGAAATAATCCATTATATTTTCAGTAAACACATGAATCTTGAATTTTTTTATGCTATCCTATATTTTTTGATGAGTTAAGTTCAGTGGCATAGCTACCAATATTCTAGCCAGTACTGTGCACTGGGGCTCTCATGCTTAGGGGGCCCCTTGTAGCCTGATGACAAAACAAGCTGAATTTGCAATAATTTCCCCCACATTTAAGATACAAATGCAAAAGGCGTAACGTAAATCCTGCATTGCGGGGTGACATCAAATATGTACCCTATGTAGGATCTCTCTTGGGGCCCAAAATCTTTGCAGGGGGTGCCCTAATATTCTCCATTATTGAAAAGTTTATATTATTTTCAATTTTTTCATTTCTCTATAAACTGTTACTTGAAAATAAGCTTCAAGCTCCTCGAAGAATCTTAATACATCTTAAAAAACCTATACAGGAAGCAATTTCTTTATTTTTAATAACGATATGATTCATAATGAGCTAGTTTTCTGTTTCAGTATTTCTCAATCTACTTGCATATGCAATAGACTGATGCAATTTTGTCCCACCCCTCCTCTGTTCTTTTGCTGAGGTCTTTCTTTTTAAAATAATTATATAAATATTAGGTTGTATTTTCTTGTTGTTGCATATTTTTTGTATCATTTCCTGTTTATCTCAGAGTACCATTTTGTAGCTCTAATCCTCTGGTGGGTGAATTCGATCCTCCTGAGTAAATAAATAAATAACCAGGAATTCCCCAATGACATTTTGTAGCATAGTGCATTTTGTTCTCATTCCTTTTAATGTCAGTAAGTACTCGAGTGCATATGAATTGTATTGGATAAATTAGAAGACAAATTATGGATAAAAAAAAGAAACCCAGTTGTGTATTTAAGCACAAACAGCACCAAGAAAGAGAAGAAAATGAAAATTGCCCAAAATAGACAAATTTCTTAGTCTGCCTTCTGTGAGTACTTCTGGTCCAAGTATTTCTGTTAATAATAGTTCTGTTAATCATACACACATATATATAGGTAGAACGTAGCTTTGCTTTTGTATGTTCTGAAGTGCATGATGAAGAGCTGATGTTAAAGTGGCTTTGTATATTTAAAATATTCCCTATATTTTTATTTGGTAAAGCCCAACCAAGATAGGACCCTCATTTGTTTTTGCGCCAGGGCCTTTGAATACCTAGCTCTATGCCACTGGTTAAGTTTCCCACACCCTTCCAATACTTTATAAGTATTATTAATGTTGAGGTATTAACTTTCCTTACTGGGCTTCTAAAAAATGTTATTTTTCTATTGGAGTAGAAAAATAATCTACTCTAACCAACAAAAATGCTTTATTCCGTTATAATATGAGCTTATTCAACATGGATTTTGCATATACAAATAACAGCCTTCAATTTTTTGCATTTACACATGTATAGAATGTTTTAGAAATGTTATTCTTGAAGCTAACTAGTCTAATAATTAATTTAATTTTTAATTATGTTTCTTTGCTTAGAAAGGAGTTTAATGTGTTGGCTTTATCAATATTTCTTGAAGTATTTATTATTTTTGTGATAACACAACACAATAAGTTTTATATAGTAATAACTTACACACATTAAGTTTTTCCATGTTTTCTTTTTTACAAAAGCAAGTTGTATTCAACTCCTTTAATCTTTATTACAAATATTTAAAATTAAAGCCAAGTAAAAATTGCTGTGCTTTTAAAAAGCAAGTATAAATAATAATAAATTGTTTGTAATTTGTTCTGGAAAATGTGGTGCCTCATTACTTTTGTGCGATGCATTTTTCATAGCTGACTATATTTTTATGTTTTGAGTAGATAATGGATTACTTTTCTTAAAAATTGTATGTATGATTTTATTCTATGTTAACAATCATAAATATAATTTTTAAAATATTAAAATTAAACTGCTAATTGCAGTATCACTTTATAAAAGAATCAAACATGTTTTACTATGTTCAGTACTGCATATTTAAGTATTTTTCAGAGAAAATATGATAGTTACCCTTTCATCTGAAAATATATTAATATTTTTTAATGCTTTTTTCATATATTTTTTCAAAACATTTTATATACTAACTGCTTGAGAATCACTGGAAAAAATACTGATAATTTTCCAACATCTATGAAGCATTAGACTAAATATATTTTTGATGAAATTTAACATTGTTTTAATGTGAAAATTCAATTTGTGTAAATGTACATTTGAATATAATATCAGGAGAAAAAAAATGTTGTACTTGTCAAACTTACATTTTGATTAAAGTTACAGAAATACTTGTTATTATGTATGTAAAAAATTTAGAATAAGTTGAAGTCAAATAATTTAAAAATTATCTCTATTGTTCTGAAGATACTCCTGAATCAAACATAACTTTAATCCATATAAGCAAAGGTTTAATTTCTGTGGAGTTTCTTTTCCAAAAAATCTGTCTAATCTGCCAAAAAGGTCTACTTTTAGAATTAATGCCAGTTAGAACAATACTATTCTTGAACATTATTACATTTTTAAGAGCACACAATAAAAGTATTGGACCACAAAAATGTTTATTTTAAACTTTCTCTTTTAAAAAAGTAAGAATATCTTACCTAAAATTTTTATTGAAGCCTGCTCTTTACCCAATATTTCTTTTCTATTTTGCAAACTAAACAATTTTTCAAAGAACTGACTTGGTACTTATCATTTATTGGGACTTTTGTATGTGTGTGTGGGGGGGGGGGTGACTGTTTTAATGAGCTGTCACCAACAAAATCATGGATGATATTTTTAATCTGCAGTTGCTTTGGGGCTAAAATCCATCTGTCATTTGCATCACAGCACAGAAGTTTCTTAGCTCAACTATAAATAAAGCATAAGGCTTACATAAACATGATCCTAAATACCTAGAACCAATTCATCACACAAGATCAACATTACATTCTTTAGTCATTGACATTACCCTTCCAGGGTCTCTTCTTGTCTATTTTTTATCTCATGGTGCTGGATCATTTGATTGAATAAACTGGTATGATATAAGAAAATTTCTATTTGAAAAAAAAGGCTTATTCTTTGTTTATTGACAACTTCCAGATTTTTATTGCGGTAACAAAATTGTAGAAAAATCTCGTAAACTGCATAGCTGTAAAATTTTGGTGGTATTTGAAAAAAGAGCCTCTTGTTTATAATATCAGCTACTGATATAAACAAGAAAATTCAAAAATACTGCCAGCTATTTACAATATTAAAAAACAGTACAGGCCAGAATATGATGTGTTTTCTGTTAGCCTCTCATGTTTGGCATCATGGTTGGCCCTATAACCAAAAAGTAGCATTCATTCTAACCAATTATTTTACTGTACTTATGTAATCTCTGCCCATTTACTTTCGGTTTAAGGTAACTAGTTTATCTATTAAAAATATTTTATTTTTTTTATGTTACTAATTATTTTTCTTTGTTAAACTTATAGGCTATTTAAAAAATACCTTTTATTATTACATTTTAGATCATGAAACTTCAGAAAATGATGCGTGCTTTTCTAAATTTAGCAAATAATGTGCAATTTCGTGTTTTTAGTGAGACTATATTATATTGCTTTTTAAAATGAAATATAAAAACATCTAAGTTAAAAATAAAAATTAATTAAAATGCTTTTTAAATCTAAGTATCTTAAATTATGTAATCTAATATTATAGTAGTTATATTATATAGTCTAATCTAAGTATCTTAAATTATATATGTATCATGAATTAATGTAACTGTGTAATTGATGTACTTGTATTTATGTATCTTGAATATGACAATAAACATTTCTTTTCTAGGATTCTAAAATCCATTACCTCTACAGCAAGCCCAAAATTAAAAAGGACATATCAGTTTTACTTCTGCACGGACACTCATTTTCATCAGAAACATGGAGTAAATTGCAAACCCTTCAAAATATTGCTGCATTTGGTTATTTTTCTGTTGCTGTAGATTTACCAGGTGAGTAATTTGAATTTATAAGATTGAAAAAAGATTAATTTTTATATTCTTAAGAGACACAAAACAAATTTCAAAGAAATTTATTTACTGGTTTCATTTTACTTATCAAAAAATTTATTTTCAGATATCACATTTTTTTTGTATATGTTAGCATATTTTTACTTTGCAACATAGAGATTGATGGTAATTTCATATTTGCTAAAGTAAAACACACACAGTATATAATGAAATGCTCTACTGTAATCTATTGCTTAACATTTCCATAAACATTGTTTAAATTAATAATTGATATTTTACCTTGTTTTTAAACATGTAAATTTGGATATTTTGAAACTGAAATAAAATGAAATAGAAAAAATTAATATGAAAATTAATTTCTTTTTTCTAATTATCAGAATGTCATACATTCTATAGAAATAATTTGTACTGTTTTTATTAATAAGCATATTCATGTGTATTTATGATTATTTTTAAAAATAAGCCAATTATAAATCTGACTTTTTTTTCAATGATTTAGATTCTGAATAATTGTTTTGTAAAAAGATTGTATCTGTTGATTTTGTAGGTTTATACTAGCTATCAAATTGTTTGCTCAAATGTTTTATTCAATGTTATGTGATAGACCTAATTTTTTAAAACTTTTCTGTAAAATAATAGAGATTTTAGTGCTTTTGAAAATAATTCAGTGAGGATGAAAGTGAAGATACATGTCCAGTTAAACATGTACATTACATTTGGTTATTTATAATAAGATTACTTTTTAAACTGATTTCATTCCAATCCTCTTTAACACTAAAGATACATTAATAAATTACACAGGCCAGTGATTAATTTAATGTAAAATACGAGTATTGAAGATAACATATATTATAAATAATTTAAATGTTGTACTTATTATTTTACAATACATGCCTAGGTATCATTCTAGAAGTTGGAGATATTTAAAAATGTAGTTCAGGATTATCTAAAATAGAAATTTCTGAAATTGAAATTTTTTAGTGATTACTTTGTTTTGATGCCAAATTCAAAAATTGAATTAGAAGAATTGAATGCATAATAAATCATGATTAGGTAATGATTGTTTTTAAAAGAAAATTCAAATACCTGGTTCAACTTTCTTAATTTACATTAACAATACACCAGTTACTTATTACAAAATTTAAACTCAAATGAGATTTTTTATAAATGTATGGAAACAATAATGCATATCTTTCAATATAATGTTGTTAATGAGTTGATTAATAATTATTAAAACAAAGATATTTTACAAAAATGCCAATTCACTTTTTCCAAAAATACAGTCGGACCTCTATATAGCAAAGTCGCTAAATCCCCCCAAAAAGTTTGTTACATGGAAAATTCATTATATAGAGGTTCATCTTTCAATTTCCTTTATAAACCACATAAAACAGATTTTAAATTCATAAACTATAAATTAAAAAAAGTAAATTTTCACACCTTTTTGTAAACTAATATATATTTATTTTATATATATTCTTACCTATAAAAAAAAGAAAGGAAGGAAAACTGCAAGAAAAGTTTCTTGACGCCTTTATCTACTTTCTGGAGAATTACATTTTTTTTTCTTTGATCCTCAACCACTTACATCTTGACATTTTTGAGCTACAAGAGTTATGTTAGAGCTTCAAGTTACCAGTACAATTGATCAATACTACAAATGAACGGTGACTAGTTCAAGGTCACAATACTCCACTGAGGGTGATAGGGGATGTCGAAGAGTTTCCAGTGAACTGGTGAATGAAGATAAACGGTTAAACTTCTAGGACGAAATGCCAAGAATTCTATTGCTCTCTGCAAGTTAGTTACCTAATAAAACCAGTTCAAGATTTATGACCTCCAAAAAATGTGTTAAAAGAGAGAATAACTTGAAATGTCCAAAAATACTTCAAAAATAGGGAGAAAAATATTGAATCACAAGAGAAAAAGTTTGTTATATAGAAATTGCACTTTGCTATAGGGAGGTTATTTTATGAAGAAAATCGTGAAATGTTCTTGGTTCCAGGAAAATGTTCACTACATAGAAAAATTTGCAATATAGAGGCTCGCTACATGAAGGTTTGACTGTATTTTCAGAGAAATATTACTTAATGTAAAAATTAAAAGTATATCGAATTTTTATACAACTTTAAGGAAGATTTATACCTCTGAAAACACATCATTTTGGGAATATTAAAATTCCTATGGAGATATAAATTGAAATAGATGAATACTATTATATAATTTAAAAAAAAAATGTGAGATGTTTATGAAAATACAAATAGAATGCAAACTTGTTTTCTTTCATGAACAAAATAATTAAAATTGTTGATAATTTTTATCACAAATAGCAAAGCAGTGGTTGTATAAATAAAGAAAAAAGACATTGCATTATATGAAGAATTCAGTTTTAAGAATAAAGATGATTAATTTTTTATGCTAATTTTGAAGTATCAAAATTATTAAATGTAGGTTATATAATAAAATTTTACCAAGTTCATCACATCAATAAGACAAAAAGGAGTTTGTGATTAGATTCAACAGAAACTAAAGCACTTGTCTTAGTTATTATTTTTAGTTGATGTAAAATCATGTAAGAATGTATATTTTTTTAGTTATGTGCTAAATAACATTTCTTTTAAATTGTGTTGTTAACTGACATAACTATATAAGTGCCTTATTTCAAATTACTACATCTGGCAGAATTAGAATTTCAATTTTGATAATGTTCTCAGAAAGATGTAATCATTTAATGATTTAAAATTGATGAATTCACACACAAAATGCTTATTTATATTAGTTGTATGCAAAGATCTTTGTTTATGTATTGTTAATCTGAAATTTCATACCTACTGATCTCCCTCCCCTTATTTTTCAATTTTACTTATTTATTTATTTATTTTCCTATTGTACTTCAGGTTATGGCAGTAGTCCAGCTGTTCAAAATCTAAACAAAACAACATTTCTAGATTCAGTAATTGATGTATTAAACATGAAAAATGTTGTGATCATCAGTCCTAGTATGAGTGGTGTATATTCTCTAGAATTTCTAATGAAGTATTTTTCGAAAATGGCTGGGTTTGTACCTGTATCTCCAGTCAGCTCTCAAATTTTAAACAGAAGCCCTTGCAAAGGTCCGGATAACTACACAAATTTTCATTTTGACAAGAATTGCCTGAAAGTACTTCCATATCTGAAAGCTAATCCTCCTGTCTTAAATTGCATAAAGGTATTTTTTTCCAAAAAAGTTTAGATTTGCTTAAAGATCTTACATACATCCTAATTTTTATTCATAATTTGTGTTTGTTTTTAATTTATATTGTTTTTAAGTAAGTTCTTGTACATGATTTGAATAAGTTAACTCATTTTATGTGAGAAACATTCTTTTACATTTTTTGCAATCTTATCACTAGAGTATGGTTTATGTAATAATATGTATTTAGTATTAGTATGAAAAAATACTTGCTACACACATGTATATATACACACACATAATACTGAAACAAATATACTTGCTTGAAATATGTTGAGAGGTTTATTAAAATAAATTATTTTCAATATCCCAAAAGGAATGTCTGAGCAATTTAACTCAAGTAGTAAAACTTTATTACTTCACACAATCAATAAAAATAATGATTCTTGTGCAAGTTCGTTTCAGTTAAATGAGTTGTAAAATAAAACAGCTTTAATAACCAAATTTAAATAATTAATGTAAGGGAAAAATTAGATGATAAAAAAATAAAGTAGTGAGAGATAATATGGAATAAGATATGTTGTTAAAATAAATTTGAATTGCAGTGTCTTTACGTTTACTTAGAATATGAAAGTTTGATTTTTTTTTTATTAGCTTAAAGGTGTCTTTTTTTGTCCTGTGTGAATGAACTTTTTTTCCTGATACTATCCTAAAGAGTATTTTCTGTAATTTTAATGCTTATAATTAATTCTTTTTATTAAAATGTTGTTAGAGATTAATTATTCACTTTATAAAGTCTTTAAATTATATTTTTATCAATTTTATTTTATACTTTTTTAGAAATTTAATTCTATTTTTTGATACTTTAATTATGTAGTTGAGAAAAGTACTCTCACCCACACACATATAATTATTTGAGCTGTTTCCTTTAAAAGTGTTATAAGTCCATTTTATATTATATAGAGATATTTACCTTCAGAGTAATTATATTTGTCATTTCATTAGCTATATAAATTTATATCGACAAAAAGATGAAAATCTTGAAGGATTTTTCATTCAATGTTATTATTAATTAACATTTTGTCAAAAATGGAACTAAACCACTTTCAAAGAAAACTGGTCATTTAATGCTGTTAAAAAAATATTTTGAAATAGCTGAAATTAAATACTCAGAATTGAACTTTATGTTTCTTAAACATATCATACTAATTTTCTATAATTTTTAAAACTAACTTAACTCAGCGGCACCACAGCCCATGAAGGCCAAGGCTACTGTGCCCAACTCATTGTATGTGATCTTGGGCCCTGAGGTGCATAAGCAGATGTTCCGATTAGGTGGTCAGTCTGACGGGAAACCCCCAATGTTAAGTTACCAAGCACAAGCTTGGTACTTATTTATTGACCCACTGAAGGGATGAAAGGCTGACTCAACTTTGCCCAGCCCGATGATAGAACCCTGAACCTATGTGGAAGCGTGATGTACTAATGGCTCAGCCACTGAGCTTCTTTTAAAGCTGAAGAATAAGCAAAAGGAAAAGGACCTATGGAACAAGGCAGAATAGCCATAGTAATAAAACTGTAAAATTTAAAACTAAAAATAGTAATTCAAGAATTTTTATACAAGTATCTTACAGATTGAAAAAATGTGAAATCATTGTTAATTATTTTATATTTTCTTTCTTAGGTTCCTACTTTGATTGTATTTGGGGAACATGACAAAGGAAAAAGTTCTGCAAGATTATGTCTTTTGCCAAATGCTCAGGGAGCTGAAATACCTAATGGTAAGCATGCTGCATATTTAAGTGATCCTGGACTTTGGCATAAATTATTGTATAATTTTCTCTCTGTATTAAGTGATACCATTCCTTGTATATAAATAAAGCTATGTGTTTATTTGCTTGTTCATTTAAATGTGGAATCAATTTTTTCACAAATTTGAATTCACTGCATACCAACCATAAGGCACATAATTATTGAAATAGAACATATTTTAGAAAATATTTGTTTGACTTTTTTTTTTCTTTGTGTGTGTGTTTATAACTATTTTAATTTATTTCATTGCTTAAGTATAAAACTTAAATTATCTAAAAAAATTTCTGTATAAGTATAAATGTTTAAATTAATATAAAATTTTCAGAAATGTAATAAGTCATTATCTATATTTCAAAGAACTAAATGTGAATCATATAAATTTTTTTAAAAAATAAAGAATATTTTCACAAAATTCTCTTAAGCCTTAGAAATGAGGATTTTGTTTTATATCTAATTTATTTTAGCATAATTAAAAAATTATATTTATATTATCATATTTCTGTTACTATAATTATTGGTTAAATCATCGACATTGGACAGGTGCTTATTCAACATTTCAGATGACAGATTTGGAAAAGAAAGTTCATGCTGTTTTCCTATGATAATTTTGCTAGAACATATGCCACATTTATCTATACTAGGTTTTTATTTATTTATTTATTTCTCTAAATTAAGATAAAAATTTAACGAATTGACCAAAAAAATTTCACATTAACTAAATATTTTAGCAACTTATACAATGTCCCTATATTAAATTCTCATTTTTTCTATGTATACATAAATTCAAAATTTATTTTATAGCTTATATGCAATCTGACAATATTGTTTATAAAATGTGGGAAATAAATATATATATGTTTAAAGTGAAAAATCAGTTGCACATATTAAAAGGTTTTAGAAGAAAAAATAAAAAATACTACTTTATTTCATGTAGATTATAACTAAAAACTTGTAAAAAAATTGGTTTGTTCAGTTTTTAAGATTATTGGTCTGTGTGTTATTGTACCAAACTCAAACGCAGTGGCGCAACAGCCCATGAGGTCCAGGGCCTACTGTGCCCATCCCAATATATATTACCATTGGGCACTGAGGTGCATGATCAGATGCCCCAATTAGGTGGTCAGTCTGAAGCGAGACCCCCAGTGTTTAAGTCCCCAAGAAAGCTTGGTACTCATTTATCGATCCACTGCAGTAGTGATGAAAGGCTGAGCCAACCTTGCCCAGCTCGGGAATAGAACCCAGACCTGTGGTGTGGAAGCGCGATACGCTACCACTGGGCCTAATTATACCATTATATATATATATAAAAAAAAATGCTAATTTTATCATTTAAAAATTAAAAATACAAAATGGAATTGCTGTTCTTTACAAATGTAAACTAAAAAAACTTCATCAGTCTTCAAAAAATAGAGGATGTGCAGAATCTAATTATATCAATTCAACAACACTCAAAAGATTTATAACTACGCATAAAAATTATTGATTTATTTTAATATATTAATTAAATCAGAAATGATGTCTAAATCAGTTCTAATTTAATTTACATTACTTGTTTGTTGTCTCAAACCCATCTCATAAAAAACATGTCACAATATTTTGAAAGAACATGTATAATTTTTCTTTGAATTAATTAGTTTCTTTTAAGTTGAGGATGGCTTAGCATAGAATATATTTTATGGACAGGCCAAGGTATTGAAAAGATTTCATTTCTATATTTAAGTCACATGATTGGTTTTAGTCATGCTTCCAATATTGATACAATAATACAAAAAAATGATTAAATAATTTATTAAACAAATTATTTTATATGTATTGTGTGTGAGTTACTTACGATAAAGTTTAGCCTTCCATATTATTGGAACATTTTCTTTTGAAAGTTTTAATTAAAAAAAAAACTCTATTATACATGATCTGTGTCTTGTTTTGTTACTTAAATGCATAGTTACAACATTAAACTTTTCATCTTAGTCAATCTAGTGTATGTATGACCCTGAAACCTGCATTATTTAAACTTAGGGAAATCAATTACAGTCGAACCTCTATATTGTGAATTTTTCAATATAGCGAACTTTTTCCTGTAACCTTGAACATTTCACGATTTTCTTCATAAAATAACCTCTCTAGAGCGAAGTGCATTCTCTATATAACGAACTTTTTCTTTTGTAATTCAATTTTTTTGTCTCTCTATTTTTAAAGTATTTCTGAGCATTTCAAGTTATTCTCTCTTTAACACATTTTATGGTGGTCATAAATCTTGAACTGGTTTTATTAGATCCTAACTTGCCGAGAGCAATAGAATTCTTGACGTTTCATTCAAGAAGTGTAACCCCTAACCCCCATTGCCCAGCTCACTAGAAACATTTTCGGTATCCCCTTTCACTCTCAGAGGAATTTCTTGTGTCCCCATGTTTTAGTTATAAAATAATGTATGTTTAATATTACTTGTATGCTTTAAATAGAAAATGTCCTTAAAATCCATTTATTTTAATATAAAATTATTTTCTTAGTATTGAAGATACAGTGTATTCTTCGACATTTTTTTTTTCTTGTTTTCCTTGCAGTTTTTCTTTCTATCTTTTTTTTATGGGTAAAATATATAAAATCAACATATATTAATTTTAAAAAAGGTGTGAATAATTACTTTTTTTAATATATAGTGTTTATGAATTTAAAATTTGTTTTATGTGGTTTTTAAAGTATACTAAAAGATGAACCTCTATATAACAAATTTTCCATACAACGAACATTTTTCCAGGATTTAGCGACTTCGCTATATAGAGGTCCAACTGTATTTGTCTTTAAAAAAAAATAGCAATGTTTGTACACAACAGCGTAGCCAAAAAATTACTTTAGAAAGTAACCAGTCATAATTTCTAGTTGCAGTTATATAAATTATGTATTATTTTTATCAGATTATAAATATTGTGATATTTTTACATTTTGCTTATGATTGTTAATTAATTTCTCAAAATTACTTACATATATTGAACGAAATAATTTCAATTTAATTCAGAACCTCCTCTGTGGAAATTAAATTTGTTTGTTGCATTTATAATTAAAATATATCCACCATTTAAATATTAATAGACAATTCACCATAATATTATTATGGTGGATTGTCAAGAAGAAAATTTCTACATCATTCTCTAAGAAGTTTGAGTTATCCTTGAATTTAAAAAAATAAAGGAAACTATTTATTGTAATTAAAAGAAGTCTTAAAAAAAATGCTGCATGTTTCATTGACTACAACCTCTGCAAAATATTTTGTAAATAATTTTTTTATTTTTATTATGTAAGAGACCCGTATATTATTTTCTTTATTCAAATATAAAACCATTTGTTAAAGGAGGAGATTATAATTAAATCTTCTAGTTACTGTCAAACATTTATACTTCACCACCAATACATATGTTTTAACACAAGCAATTTTGTATTTATACTATATTTTCCCATCATCCACCCACAATACAAATTCCTCTCTAGAGAATATATAAATGATTTGATCCAAGGAATTTTCTGTAACTTCCACTTATAAAACTTTCCTATCAAAAGGGGGATTTACTGATTGCAATCAATTTTGTCATTCTGTCTTCACTAAAAACAGTCATTATTAAAAAGAACATCAAACAGTTTTTTACGTCCATTATTTTAGGGACATTTTTTTGAGCATGAGTTTTCTACAGATTCTAAGAATTCTGAGACGCCAGCAAATAAAGAATGAGTGTATAAAAAAAATAATATTCACAAATATAAATATTATTTTTTGGAAAAACAGATTAATACTGCAACACAAAAAAATAGATTAATGCAAAAATGGAACAGTTTTTGTCATAATGGTTGTAACTAATTGTTCCAAGCAACATAAGCACCCTCTAGAGACCACTGAACTTCGGTACAGACCAGGTGAGGGAAAATATGGTGGCTATGAAAAACCATCCATAATCTTTGTAATATTTCTTTTAGTGATATTTCTTGACTTTGTGTAACCTAACACTAATAAATAATTAATCATTAAAGAAGACTTCATTGAACCCACAATCCCGAATTTACTACTTTTAGCTTAATCTTTAACAATTACTTATGTTATTTTACTATATTTATATATATAGGTTTTTGTGTATCAATTATTTTCAAAAAAAATCAAATAAAGTCAAGTTTATATATATAATAAATTTTGTGAATTGCAAAATTTTTTGTTTTAATTTTGAAAACTTTCTATTTATATATGAATTATATTATATCTATAAGGCTTCTACACTTCGGTTTGTTTTCTGGATAAAGCGGTTATAAAGTTTTGAATGCCAAAAGCTGTATTATTATTAAAAATGAATGAAAATTAGAACTTGATGTAATTTCTCCAATTGATACTGATAGACACACAACAGATGACCTTTAACAAGTAAAAATAGTTTGGCATTTTGAAAGAAATGGAGGAAATGCATGTTTAAAAAGCGAGAGAATATTTTAAACCGGAAGTTTGATTTAACTAGGCATGACGAAATTGAAAATGGAGGTAAGAATGGTCTCAATAGCCAAAGGTGGATTAAGCGGCTGGGCGATCTGGTGGCCGCCAGGGGGTCCCTGTACCTACCCAAGCTTGATAGATTCTTTTTGTGTTGTTGCTCATGCCATCTGTCTGGCATAGTCAGATCGAGGCCCACGAAATTCATCGTGGCAATGGGCTAGATGTACGCCTGTCGTTGGCCTTAGCCTTGAGCACCATACAGGTGACGGTACGATTTAGCTCGGTGAAATTCCCGAAGGGACGATGGAACATTACGATAGATGGAGCCACCATCTATCTCCACCTCCACAATTTAGGCATGGAACTGAAGTGGAGGGAAATTTTCTCCATTTCCCTGCAAACGTGATTCAGCCCACAAGACTTTCGGACCCACTGCTTTAACGAGCACGTACTCCGTGTGTACTCGGAGGGTATTTGGCGGTGCGGGCATTGAACTCAGGCCTTCCGGTCCGGAGTCCGGTGCTCTAACCACTAGGTTACCCACGGCTAGATTCTTTTTGTAAATTCAATGTGCAACAAAAAGATTTTGAACAGATATTGTAACCAGGGACGTCTTAAGGCATGGGCCTCGACCTCAATTTCGACCTTGTCTTGTTCACGAGTCAGCCTTCATAAAATCATGGTTGGAATAATTTTTACGGTAAAATATTATTTCCGGATATAATCTCCAAAAAACTAGGAATTTCGAACTATATGTCAACTGGTAACAGTAGCAAGACTGCATTATTATGTGATGGCTGTTGTTCATGTATAGGCCTACGTTTACCGCCGTAGACCATCATTAGTCATTCAGTCAAAGACAGTAGTCGGTGGAGCTGGTTTGTACAAATGTAAGTCATGCACATTTATTTGTTTCAGGTTACTGTTTGCACGAGTATTTTGAGTATTTGAATAGTATGCTATGGACTGTCTACTTTTAAACAATGACGTAATTAGTCATGAGTGGGTCCTGTATCAAAATTCCTTGAGGACCCCTTAACATTTTACGATTTTTTCTTACGCATATTGGGGTCCCGTATCATTGATACGGTGGTAACTACGCCCCTGCTTTTAAGGGGCATAGGTGGGGCCCACATTTGAGCAGTGGCCCAAGACCTCAAAAAGTCTGAAGACGTCTCTGATTGTAACCCCGATGCTTTTCACTTATTTGAGTCGTGCTAGCCCTAGATATCTTTTATCCGTATATTTACACTGGTGTGCAAAACTTAAGCAACAATGTAAAAATTTAGCAGATAGGATTGTGAGGAGGTACTTCTTCCCCATGTGCGTCTTTTCCGAGGTGACATTGGCCCAGACATCATTTTTATGGATGACAATGCACGGCCACATCGCACTCTTGCTGCTGAGGAGCTGCTGGAAAGTGAAGATATCACTCGAATGGATTGGCCAGCGTGCTCCCCAGATTTAAATCCCATCGAACATGTGTAGGATGCTTTGGGGAGACGTATTGCCACACGCTTACATCATTCGGAGAACAGCCAACAACTCAAACAGATGTTGATTGAGGAATGAGACGGTGCGAAGCAACCATTGTAGTAAGGGGAGGGCATATACCATATTAAGGAACATCTGCTTGTTGTTCTTCCTGTTTTGATCGACAATCATGAGTCACGATACTATGCGTTCAATAAAGCTTGTTTTTGTTTGATTCCATACCGTATGCGTTGTGTTCCTTTTTCAGCACCGATGCTTTCGTCATTCTTTACGTACATAATACTCTCCCTCATTTCAGAATTTCATGTCTCTCAGATGATTTTTCGTGAAGTTATGGCAATAAACCCACCTGTTGCTTAAGTTTTGCACACCAGTGTAGATTGTTGCAATCTGTAGAAATTTTTTGCATGCATTTTTGTGAAAATTTTTTTTATCGAATACTATTCAAAAACCAAACAAGTTCGTTTTTAGTTCACAGTCGTGCTTAGTTGCCCTGGGGGGGGGGGGGGATCCCAATATGAAGAAAAAGTTATTATAGACTAATAAAACTTCGGCAATACAATTGTCTATATAACATATTTAATTGATTAAATTTTCAAGGTCAAAGGTTAATATAAGCTCGAGAAGAGTCATCTCCAATGTGAAATGATGATGCATTAAAAACCTGTGTAACTGGCAGAATTTTAAATGCAAACATGCACACATTGTATCAGATATCAGTTTGTGGCATGGAATTGCATGCCTGTTGCTCTTTGTCAATCAATGTAAGGTTTTTTAGTTCCGATTGGGAATGACGTTGTCATTGCCATCCAATGATGTCCCATTCGTGCTTAAATGGAGAAAGATCTGATGATCCTGTTGGAAAACACCTCTTTAATGAAGCTCATAAATGACAGTTCAACAGTTTGCATCATCAAACTGACGTACAAGTTTGAAGCCAGGGTGTGTGAATTACCCTCAAGAGTGCTCCTGCAATCAAAGAAAATTGCTCACAGCAGACCATAACTCTAGGTGCAGGCCCAGTGTGTCTAGAGAAAGGTTGTTTGCAGGCTCTGGTCTGTGTGTGTGTGGCTTTCTTCTAATTAATATACAGCCATCATCATACAGTGGCACACCGTACCCCCCCGCAACCCCCACATCGAGGGGATGGCACAATTCTTGGGGCGGGGGGGGGCGGGGCTTAGCCTACTAATGCCAAGTATGGCTTGGAGCCCCAAAGCATTCATTGCAATAAGGTGTGGGTGTGAAATATTAAAAATATATAGTCTACTAAAATCCCTAGAAAATTATATCCAAAATTTCATAAATGAATTTGTAAAAATAAAACTGAAAGCAACTGACAGGAGCGGCTCTAAGGCCGGAGCCCTGCCCGGGGCGGCAAATTTTAAGGGTGGCATTTGGATAGAATTTGAAAGATATATATTTTTTTTGTTACACAAAGAATTTGATATATTTTCTGAAATATTATTGGGTGTGAATTTGGTATTGCATTCAACGTATCTTAATTTTTCATTTTGTACTCTATATTTAATGACAGTTTTCTTTCATGTTGAAACTCGAAGGGTTCAAGGCGGGAGTATATGTTAAAACATGAAATTTAATATGTTTACACATCGTTCACTTGTAAATTTCTCCCCATCCCGGAGTGAATTCACAACGGACATTCCTTTCATCCTTACGATGTCCGGTGTCAGCTATCCAAAAAGGGGGGGGGGGACAAGGG
>BMAV01017551.1:6694-24236 GCA_019973955.1 Trichonephila inaurata madagascariensis | reverse complement strand
TTAATCCTAATATAGATGACTTGGTAAAAAAAAAGAGTTATTCAAAAGCCACATTAAGTAAATACTAACTGTNAACAGATTTTTAAAAAGTCTCATCGCTAAGCGAATGATCGTGTGAGCGCCTCCATATATATTCCGCGAGGTAATGGTCGAACATACTTTCTGTGCTGCTGGTACTATTTCGAAGAAAGCTCTTTAGTTCGTATAATCTCATTCGCTCATCACATTTAGGACAATCATAAGTCGAAGCAATCAATCCTTCCTTCCTTCACACACCATTCAATAAGTTCAATCTTACCTTTCGCATTCAACAAAGTAAAAAAGTTCTAAGGTATATTCACACACACACGCAGCCATATTTCCTGTCCAGTGTCCAACAACAAAATGAAATTTGAAATGCCCACCGACAAAATACGAAAATTCCAGAAATAGTTAGGTTTACCATATCTAGTGTATCAAAGTAGGGTTACCAAGATGGCGCAATTATCTCCAACCAAAATAATTCGCGCCAAGGGTGTGGGCTTTCCTAGGACCGAACCGTAGAAAAAGTTTGAAGACCACTGTTCCCCAGAGTCACCCCACTATCAGTGCTAAAAATAGAGTCCTCCTCTCCCCCCATAGCTGTCCTGTTCAAACGATTGCCTTTCTACCGGTCATTTTAAAATTTAAGCAAAGACTAACAGTCAGCTGATCTCAAGGTCACTTGACCGTTGCCGTTTCCAAAGGATGTCATGGGGAGTGGTTTCTTGACGTAGTTCTAGGGTTACTTTATTTTTAACCCCTCACCCCCTTTTTCATGAAAAGAAAGCAGAACTATTGTTTCTGAAGTGATTAAAAGTCGTTATTCGTGTAGCAAAATATTCTTTTTCATAAAATATAGTATTACTAATTTGTATTTAAGCAGTTTATGAGGTAATTTTATTCTAAACTAAAGTTTTAAAAATTTTGTACGTAGATTGCATACACTTGGCGCCATCTGCAGATTTTATAATAAAGCTTGCCAAATATGGCGTCAGAAAATGCTGGAAGCAAGGATATATGTATTTTTCGTAATTTTAAAATTTTCGAAACTATTTCTGACATTTCTACATTTCAAGGCGGATTTATATGAGTAGTTTACGTTCTCAGCAAAAGTTTTACGCCTGAATAATGCGATTTCATTGTGCAAAAGTACCCTAACCATGTCAGTGCATTTTGCAGTCCCCCTTAACATGTTAATGTGGTGCTCCGAGATATTTGTTGCTTCTCCCCCTGGTTCGAAGACATTTCGTAAGGATTCCAACAGGAGGTTAAGTTTCTCCTTCTGGGCAGAGGTTAAACTTTCACCTTCCCCCTCTCTTAATTGGCAGGTGTTGCCGGACATCTTCTCAGCTATGGACGGGGTGTCCAATTCTCCACCAAATGGGTACTTGTGGGTAGGATTGTCCAAGAAGTACCACAACAAGCATTCTTCACATCTAGAATCAAACCAGCAGAACTAAGGAAATCTGTTCCTAGAAGAGTTCGATTTCCCTTTGCCTTTGGGAGAATTATGAATTTGGTCAAGACCGATCTCCCCTCAATCTCTACCATCACTTCGGTTGTGCAGGCCTCACCTGTGGTCTATTGACCATCTGCCAAGATAATTGCTAATGTGGTTTCCTGGAAGAGGAATCCCTTATCCTTAAATACCTGGTACATCCTTTCCCCAGCAATTGAATATGAAGATCCTGTGTCTGCACAAACACGTCTCTTTATTCCACAGAAAGTTATGTCGATTAGGGTCAATCGAGGGCTTCTGGTCTGAACTGTGTAGGCATTGATGTGATTGGTTGCTACGTCTGTTCTTTATGAGCAGTTGGGGTTGCAGGTAGGGCACCTAGACTTTATCACTCCCTGTCTCCCACAGCTATAGCATCTGAGAGGAGATCTCTCATTTGGTACTGAATGGGAATATTCCCCTTTAGGAAGGCATTCAGATTTCCTGGATGGTACCTGTCTTCCATCACTTGCCTTCACATGTCTCCTTGGTCCATTGGGTAAGGAACGCCGGATATTGTCAAAAGCTTCCAGCTTATCTGCTAACATTTCTGGGGAGATAAGTTCTTCCCAGGTATCCAGGTAATGTTCCTTACACTCTGGAGAGCATCTCTTTTTCATTTGATCGGCAATCATCAAATTCTTCAAGCCATTAAATAAATCAATTTTAAGCTCACTGAACCAACCTTCAAAATATGCTCGGATTTCAAAATAATAATCCTTCCACGTCCCATTTAGGCTTTTACTGTGATGTGAAAACAGCTCCCGGGATTTCTCTGCGGTTAACTTGAACCGCTGCAGAAGTATTCCTTGAATGTGGCAGTAATCCCTGCATTTCTCCTCGGGCTCACGGGCAATGAGGGAGGTTACATCAATAGGTAGAGCACCAAAGAGATAGGGTAGCCACAGATCTTCACCAAGATCCAAAAGCTTCATTTGCCGTTCGAATAAGATGAGGAACAAGTCCATGTTATCAACTTCAGGATTGAATGTTGGTAACAACTTTTTTAATTCAATTTTTGTTTGGGGTAGGGTTTGTGGACCTACGACTCTTTGAGTCTCATTTTGCATTCGTATTTTCTGCAGCTCAAATTCACTCAGTGTTTTCTCTTTTTGTGCGTTTTCCTCGTCTATCCTATTTGATACGATGCCCTCAATGATGCATTTCACAAATTCAGGGTCTTCCTTATAAGCATCATTTGTTAAAATTTTAGCCCTTAATTCAATTATTTTTAGCTCTTCTACATCAGACTCAAATTCACCTAACTCAATAGCAAGCTTAATGAGATCAGCTTTTTCCCTTTTCCCAGAAATGACATGATTGAAAAAATTTAAGAGTTGCAAATAAATAAAATAAATAACTAAGGTCAGGGCCTTATTGTCCACCAAAGCTCTTACAGATATGGGAATACACTTTTAAAATATAGCTAGCCTTAAAACCTTATAAATTATTATACCCTTGAGAAAAGAATTTAAATGGGTAAATAAATTAATACATATTCAAAATACCAACAAGGAACATTAATTCAAATAATAAAATAATATAAAGAAAAATTAGGAAAATCATCAGTTCTGATGATACAAAAATTCAATGCAATGAAAATACTTAAACAAAACTAAAATAATCAGGCATGTAATGCTACCTAAATTAAATATGAAATCAGTAAAATATCAAGCAAAATAGTAACTATCAATGTGCAATTCAAAATATTAAGCAGGAAACGTTATCTCAAGAAATAAATTAATATAAAGCAAAATGAAGAATTATCATTGCATAAGAATACCAAAAAATCAATGAAATAAGATAATAAAATAAGATTATGCAAACAAAATTGTGTAATGCTACATAAATTCAATATGAAATTCTTCTATAAAATATCAAGCAAAATGATTATGGAAATCAATATCCATGTGTAATGATGAATTTAGTCAGGTGTTCTGACACAGTCAATAACACTGTAGCAGGGTTGCTATCAATTTTTTTTTGAAAAAAAAACAACACTTACCCCACTGTAGCAGGATTGCTACCACGAATTTTGAAGAAATGCACAAAACATTGAAAAAACTTTTAACAGGAAATAGATTTTCTTCTTTTTTCTCTTCAGCCAATTGAAGTCAGGATGTTTCACTTTGTCTCTTTCGATTTCCAGGGATTTTTGGCAGGAACGTAGATGGGTGATTATAAAATGAAAAAGTATTCGGCGTTCATCTCTTGCTTTAGAAGGCTTGAGGCGCAAGACTTTCTTCCGGGACGGTATGGTTTACAGAGCCGGTTAAATTTTCATTTTACTGCGGCGTTTCCTCACAGCGGAGATTTCTGCTTCTACGGGGTCGCAAGGCTTAGAACAGAGATGCGCAAACTAGGGGTCGCGACCCCTGTGAGGATCGTCAGAAGTTTGTTGGGGGTCGCCAAATTTTTATGAAATGCATTATGCCTGCATGCTGCATACCATACAGCGTACATATAAAGAGTGAAACGCCGACACTTACTGTTTAATTGCAATTTCCTGCTGTTCACTCTTTCCTTGACCGTAATGCGTAATGTACGTAAAGTGCGAAGAAGCGTTTTTCACTCCGGTAGATGACGCCCTCATCGCAGTAATTCGCCAGTTTTACTGAAAAGCGCCTATTTGTCCGACGTATTGATGTTATACGTACTGTGTCGAACGGTGCGCACCGTACGAGATGGAGTGGTAATCAAGGGCTGTGGGAGTCATCTTGTAGACATGCGTACCAAGCCAAGGCCAACCAAACGACCAAAAATTATTGCTGAATGTTTTACTGCGCGTTTCCATGTAAAGTTGTAGCATGTAACATTTGGCCTGCAATTGTTTTAGTTTCTCCTCGAGTTTTATCATGTGACGTTGTGTAATTATGATTTTTTATATTTTTATCGGGCTTTGCTGCTCTTTGTTGTCAGGTATGTGCTATCATTAGAGAAAGATCTCTGTTAATTTTATTGAATTTCTCGAAAAAAAAATAATAAATTATTTTATTATTTGTTTTAAAAAAATTTAACCCCTATATTCATATAGGATAAATGGGTAATACGTACACCAGGTACATCTTCAGCTAACAAAAGAACAAATACTGATGAGGAGTCTCAAAATTCTGAACTAAATGCCCCATCTAAAAAATAAGAAAATACAATGAGGAATTTATTAAGTATAGTTTTACATTTTGTGTTGTTGATGATGAAGAACGCCCAATATGTGTCATTTGCAACGAAAAATTAGCAACTGAGAGCATTATACCAGCTAAATTAAAAAAGCATCTGGAAACTAAACATAAAGAACTTCAAAATAAACATGCCGATTTTTTTCAAAGACGAGCTGAAAATCTGAAAATTCAGAGTGCAAATCTAAGGAAATTTACAATAATACCTCAGAAAGCATTACGAGCTTCTTTAGAGGTTTCTTATCTAATAGGAAAAACAATGAAACCCCATACAATTGGAAAATCCCTTATCCTTCCTGCAGCATCTAAGATGACATCAATTATATCTAATTATATCTAAATCAGCAGATACCGTGTATCTGCTGATTTCCGAAATGTCACGAAATATCGAGTCAGAAGTCATAAAACGCATGCAAAATTCATCTGTATTTGCTTTACAACTGGACGAGACTACCGATATTACTAAAATGTCACAACTAATTATTTACGCTAGATTTATTTTTAATGAAGATATAACAGAAACGTTTTTATGTTGCAAAAGTCGGAAGGAAAAACAACTGGAGAAAAAATATTCGAAGTAATAAATGAATATTTTGAAGCAAAGTCCCTTACCTGGGCAAATTGTGTTGCGGTTTGTACTGATGGTGCTGCAGCATTAACAGGATCGAACAAAGGGCTCAGAGGCTTAATCCAGAAAGTGGCGCCTCATATGGCATTTAATCACTGTATGATTCATCGGCAAGCTCTTGTTGCAAAAGATATGGATGAAGAGTTACACAACATATTACAAGACGCTATTAGTTCAATTAACTACATTAAATGCAACAGTCTTAACATCCGTCTCTTTTCAATACTTTGCAATGAGATGGGCTCAACGTTTGAGAGATTACTGTTACAGACCGAAGTCAGATGGTTCTCACGCGGGAAAATACTACGATGGATATTTGTATTTGAGAAATGAAGTGTACATGTTTTTAAGCGAAAATAAGCATAGATTGGAAAGTTATTATATCAATGAAGTTTGGCTAGGAAAGCTGAGCTATTTAATTGTTAGTTTCGAAAAACTTAACGACTTAAATTTGAGCTTGCAGGGTGAGAATTCAACTATCATAACTAAAGTCAGTAAAATTCAAGTTTTTAAGAATAAGCTTAGTCTCTGGCAAACTGAACTGAATAAAAACAACACCGACATGTTCCCTTGCTTTAAAGATTTTATCAAGGAAAATAATATAGATATATTTGCATTTAAAAACATCATTTCCAATCACATTGAAAAGTTAAAAGAAAATTTTTCGAGAGGATTCGATGATTTTCCTGAAAACGATCTTGGTTGGATTCGTGATCCATTTTCCTACGACATATGCAGTTCAACTCTTCAAAGTAGTGAGAAAGGGCAAATGATAGATTTGATTAGTGATTATACTCTTCGTAATCAATTTAAGACTCAACCTTGCAAAAAATTTTGGCTATCCGTGGAAAAGCAATATCCCGTTCTATGCATGAATGCCATCAGATTACTAATACAATTTCCATCAACGTATTTATGTGAAACTGGATTTAGCAAACTAGTTTCAATAAAAACTAAATGCCGCTCTCGTTTGAACCCTGAAGATGATATGCGAATTGCAATTAGCAACATACATCCGAACATCGATGAGATAATCAGAAACTTGCAGCCACATACATCTCATTAAAAGACAATTTACTGATTTGTATGTTATACAAACAATATTTTCTTTAAATTATAAATAATATTTATATGTGTCAGAAATGATTATTTTTTTATTCGATGAAACGAAAGAAATGTGCCTATTTACATCGTATTTATGAACATTTATCTCTAGAGGTCGCCAAAAATTTTCTCTCTACAAAAGGGGGGCAATCGAAAAAAGTTTGCGTACCACTGGCTTAGACCACGGGTTTGAGTGCCAGTTTTAACCCACTGGGATGAATGGGTAGATCATTAGATGAAATTTATTCACCTCAGGGCTAAATACAGTTTATTTACTGTACATAGGCACAGTTCTAGGATATATATATAAAATACAGGAATGAGACATGGGAAAGGATTCCCACGTGATGCGTACACCAGCAGATCCGCCGTCTTACTGATTCAACTCCCAGTTTCCCACCAGGGAGAAACCGTACATGTACTCTGTCTGGTGGCGCCATCTAGCAGACATTACAATAAATAAATGATAAATATAATCATTTGTGTGTGACATCTTTTAAATATTTTCTTAAAACTTCTTCCAATATTAAACTGCAGATATATATAATTTATTAACTTAATTTTTAAATTTTTAAAATATGCTTTCTGTGAACCTTATTAGTAGCATACAGAATGTTCTACAATATTTTAAAGATATACATTTTTTATGTATTTTTATAATTAATTATACATATATTTTTTATAAATTAATTATACACATAATATATATAATTAATCATACACATAATTAGACTGCATTAAATATTCCTTCAAACTGTCCGTGTAAAACAGAGGTTCCCAAACTTTTTTGTCTCATAGACCCCTTGCCATGTTTTTCGGTATGGGGCAGACCACTGCTTAATTAATATTGAATTTTTGCAAATTTATCAACTTAAATGTCTTTTTGATAGCTAGTACTACTGCTACTACTTTAAAAGAATTAAATTTATAACTAATGAAGTATAGAGCTAAAAGTTTAAAAAGCTTAGGTTTTTAATAAATTAAAAAGTTAATTAATATATAAAATAACTGTTAAAAATAAAATAACCCAACAACACACAATTGATTTTAATGGGAGGGATGAATCTGGCGCTACAATAACAAATTTTCAACATTTAGTATCAATCTTGTCAGGTTTAACCTTAAATCTCCTCTGTTAGTAGTGTCCAGTTTCTTTTTTTGTTTTGGAGATTGGCAACTGTGCGGAAACTCCTTCTTACTAGGAAAAATAATTAAAAACACACACACTTCCTCACTATATTCCATAATTCGGTACAAATAACAGGTTTGCCTTTTTAAAGCAAAAATTGCTGGCATCCGTTTCTAAACTTTAAAATCTTCATTGGTGCATATTACGATCAGTTCCTGTAAAATGTCACATGTCATGTGATATTTTTTTTCAGTACTGAGGTATTCCCATAGTCCAAGCATTCTCAAACCTGGTTTCAAAATCTGAATAAAAAGCAGTTAAATGTTGAACGTAGGTTAAAACGGGCTGACAGATTGCCTGGGTTAATTTGAGAAAATTCTGGACCTCCAGTATTATACTTCTTTAGTTTAACTCTGGATAGAACCACTGAAATGGTTCCTGTTTTTTTAAAAAAAAATATGCTGTCACCGTACGAGCAAATCAACATTAAATTTAGTAAATAAATCTGCTATATAAGTAAAATTTGGTTTCCACTTGATTAAGTTTTCTTTTAAAAGTAAAGTCACGGTCTAGTTTAATGGGAGCCAATATCACTTACACCTCATTGACCCCCCCAAATTACTTTTTTGCTGACGTGGACCCCTTGTAGGTCGTCATAGACCCCTGGGGGTATATATAGACCACTTTGGGAGTCATTGGTGTATAAAAGTTCTTAATTAAAAAATATCGCGCAAATTCCTCTTAAAATGGCAATAACATGAAAAATATATTTATATATTGTTCAAGATTTTAAAATTTAATCTTACACAATATATAATGGGGCTATCTTAACAGTCTCAGAACAGATTAGAAAAATTATATGTTTATTTCACATGTTACATTTGAAGGAGGAAGGATTCGTTCTGGGTACCTTCCGTTCCGAATGCAAGTACGTAACCAATCACGCCAAAACGATCGTCTTCGCGTGATGTTGGTACTATAGTTCATATAGATATCACACCTCCACATACTCCCCTGTCAGTGTTTCGGCGAATAGACGAACAAAAGATACCATATTCGTGGCGAGCATGTAAGCAGTTGCGTCACTTGGTGGGTTGAGTCATTCGTGCGAGACGGCTTTGAGAATTGCGTCATTTGTGTGAGACGGCTTTGAGAATTGCGTCACTTGTGTGACGGTTTGATTGCGTCATTTGTGTGAGACGACTTTGAGAAGTAACGGCTTATAAGCGTCAATGTTTGACGGTTTGGTTGCTGTTGCGGTGGATAGATGGCGCCACGACTGCGGCGCGTGAAGGGTGCGGTTCCTTTGCACAGCTTGGGTCACCAATGAAGGAGGAAGAATTCGTTCTGGGTACCTTCCGTTCCGAACGCAAGTACGTAACCAATCACGCCAAAACGATCGTCTTCGCGTTGATGTTGGTACTAGTTCATATAGATATCACACCGCCACACATTCAATAAGAAGAATAAATAAATAAAATAGAAAAAGAACAAATGCAGCAAAATAATTTTTTCTTTTCACTTTATCTTACGCAATGATTAAATTTCCTGGGCATTACACCTTAAAAATCTAAAAGAGAATTTGAGAATGAAAATATTTCTTTGTCTTTTTTCGTTGTCCGACTTTGCTTTGTCTGCATAAGCACATGAAGCTAAAAGAACAAGTTTGGAAGTCAAATTGACACAAGATTCCTTCAGTTTTCTTCGAAAAAGGGTCTTTTTCTCAGGGTCATTCTGCCCCTTTATTTTCATCCATAAAACTTGAACGTGCTTTTCATCACTTTTGTTCAGACTAATATCAGCAAAATCTATCTCTTTCAATAGTATCCGAATTCACGTATACAAAAGCAGTAAGTTGTACGAAATTAGTTGAAAGAGAAATTCTTCTTTATCGGCCCCCCCCCCCCATGGGACAGCGTTGGGAAACACGGCTTTAAATATTAATGAATACTTGATAAAAAAAAACCCTAGGACACCATAGAAAACGTGAATATTTTGCATACACATTTTTAATTTTTTATTCTTCGAATTTTTATTTTGACTCGTGGAAACCCCTGGGTAACCTTGGTTTATTTTCTTCATAAACTAGTTAATTTTACAGCCAATTTGCCACCCACAGCCGGCTTGCCCACCTTTGCGGGAACCAATTCGTCAGCTTCAGAGATTTTATATTTTCACAGAAATAAGTGCTCAGCTCTGATAAAAGAAGTGATATCTCCTGAATTGCTCAAAGAACATGTAGCAGAAATTAACTAGTTACAGTTTTTAAAACTTAACTAGCTGCATGGCCCGGCGTTGCAAGTGCTTTTTCTACTTCTATAAATTTTCACTTTCCTTCCCAAAATCAGCACCTTTAATACTCTTTTTCTAAATGACTTCCACCCCACCCACCCTCTTCCACTTAGCTTGGCGTTGCTCGGGCTTTTAACGAGTGTATAACTTAAAACTCCCCGTTTCGAAATTTTTTCGCATCTTTTCTTTGTCAGACAGGTTTATTCCCCCCCCCCCGCCGGCGTTGCACGTATTTTTTTAAATATTGCCTTGGAAATTCCCCTTCCCCTCTCGCTATCAGAGCTCTCGAGTAAGTGAACAGTGGGACTTTAATATTCACTCACTCAATTGCATCTTATTAGGCCTCTCTCGGAAACGAAAATGTACTTTTTTAAAAATAGTTGTATGTTGAAAAAAGTAGAATTTTTTATAATTACAAAATTTCACAACTGTAGTAAATGTTGAATTAAAATCGAGAGCATTTTTTTAAATGTTCGATACACGGAAAAAAGTTTCTTATAATTATTTTTATAAATGAGGAAGTTATAAAAACTTTGATTTTTTGTGTGATAAGTACTAGTTATATTAAATATTTAAAATTTGAGTTTTTTTTAAAGAAAATTCGTAAGAAAAAGTTATCGGCATTTTATCTTTTAAATTACTAACTCTAAAAAGATCAAAGTATGAGTTTTTGAAGAAATCGTTTTCATATAAACGTTTCGATATTGATTCATTTTAGAAAAAATTTTAATATACGTAATGTGCCGTTGTTTTGTAAAAAAAAAAAAAAAACGTACTGTATCGTGAGGAAATAAATTATCTTTCCAATGGGAAATCTTTTAAAACGGGGGCTGGGATTTTCCTCCACCAAATACTTCTTTCTAGCCAAAGGTGGATCGCCAAGGCGTATCCTAGGGAGGAACCGGTTTGCAGTAACCATATGCGATAGCTTTCTCTTAGAAGGAAAAGCTCTGCGTAGTGATACACTGCACTTCTGATAATCGCTTAAAGCTCATGTTCCTTGGAAATATTACCAATGTAGTTTCAACAGTAGTTTTCACGATTTCTCGAATTCACTTTTAAAAAAATTTTTTAATCAAAATCAGATTTAATCAGATTCTTCTGAATTAAATTAAATTTTTAATTTTTTTTTCAAAGCAAAGAATTATTATTATTTAAATACGAAGGTAAATTACGTTAATTTTATAAATACAAGGCATAAATGTCCAATTATAAGTAGTTTTAATTTTTTGCCGGTTCTAAGGAAAGTAATTATTTATCTAATCCAGAAATTTCATATATCTTATTATTCTAAATGATTATTTGTTTTATTTCTATCATTATCTTAGTTTTTAAAGGAGATATAATCACTCATGTTTTTTCGAAATATTTAAATATTTACTGAATTTTCCTCCATTACATTTATTCAGAGCTGATTTATTATACTCAACAAAGATTATTTCCTACTGAGGTTTTTTTTCGATGTAATAGTTAAAAGATATAATTTGGAAGCGAATATATACTTGCAACTTGCAGTAATGTATTATATATATAGATTACATTTTTCATTACTTTTCTCTTTTTTCGCTTATAGTTTTTCGAAAAAATAGTAATTTATAAAAAATTGTTGATATTACATGTTAGTGAATATATTATAAGAAAATTCCTTTCTGCTCCAAATAATAAAATTCTTTAAGTAAATGTTATGAAAATAAATCCTGAATTATCCACGTACAAATTCTAGAATTCTTAACAACCGAAACATCACGACTCTTAGAACATCAGATTTATTGAAAGGGGTGATTGTAAAATGATATCTTATCTGCACCACTAGACAGAAAAGGAAATATAAATATATTTATGAAATTATATATATATAACATATCAAAATTTTAGCATTTTTATAAAATAAATTAAACAAAAAAAACTAGAATTTGCTAATGCCTTTTTCTTTTTTAAATTCCCTTGTTCCTTATAATCCTACATGGCTTTTATTATTGTTTCAACTTAAGAAAAACTTTATTAAAGCTCTTGAATTATTTAATAAAACACTTTTTATATACATCTGTTTATATAAAATTTTATGTACTCAGTAAGATTTTATGTGCAAAAGTTTTTTCCAAACAAGTATAAGATGTCAGCATTCTTTTCAATGAAAATGAGTGATTTCCATTTAGAACAATTTATATTTAAGTATTTGAACCATGTACAACTACAATTATACTAAAAATTATAATTGACATAGTTTAAATATTCATGTAAACATCAAAATAAAATTTACATTCTTATAGTGATGAGGTGTCAAAATTTATGTGTTCCTTAATTCATTGTTTTCTTATAAAAGTCTTAATAAACATTTAAAAACTTGTAAATCTCAAAAACTCAGAAAACTATTTTAAGAATATTTTATTATTACTAAAGGTTGAACATTATATCAACTGAGAAATTTTAGAGTTTGAAAATGGTGGAAAAAATAATGTGTTTAACTTTGTCTTAATGTGTGTGTTAACTTTTTTCCTTGCAAAACAACAATTAATGTTTTAATTAACACGATTTAGATTTTTTTCAGAGATTATAGCCAATTTTTAAATAATGATAGCTTTAAATTTAGTTTTGCTTAAATACCACAGCCAATAAAAATATGATTAATAGCATTTGGTTAATAATTGCAGAACTTAAAATAAAAATAAGTAGTGTAACCCCCGTTATTTAGACTCTTCCAGTAAACAGTAAAGAAACTTTCGCGCCCTCTAGCGAACAGAACAATCTTCAGTGATGGTCAAGTTTCGGAACTGTAAGGACGTATGAGCATGCGCTCCGATCCCTTTCAATTCTATGTCAACTGTTAGTTCTCTAGTTATGTATGTAGATGTGTTTGTTTTGTCTAATAAACGTGTTTTATTAACTAGTGGATTTAGTAAAGAACCCCTTCCCCGTATGTCCCTTATCATTTAGCGCCCACCACGTCATAACTGGATATTTTTGAAAATCAATAAAGACAAATTTTTAACTTTCAGTTGAAAAATATATCACCTTTAGAATTTGAGCTTTCAAATGATAAAGCATTGTTTTCGTGTGCCACCTTTTTTGATATAAAACACGCATTCAGATATCTATTTTTAAGATATTTAGTTATATTTCCTTTAAAACTTTACAGCCTCCCCTTAAATAATGAGTGATATCAATAGAGAAAAAACTAAGGAACTGAATGTGTCTTGAACTGCTAGATTCAATACTCAAAATCAAAATTATTTTGGAAGATAGACTTTATTCCATCGCCACTGATGCTTTAAAATATTTCTAAAATTTATAAAAAAAAAGTTAGAGTAGATCACGGCTCTGCGCACGAAGAATTTGAATGCATTTGAAATAAATTAAATAATTAATACATTTTAACGTATTTTTAACGAAATAATTGGGAACTCTTCAGTATTCGAGATTTTAACCAGTTCAAAATACGCCAAAATCGCCAAACAGAGCGAGTATCATTCGAGTGTGACTGTCGTCTATTAAATCTGGCTACGTCATAGATTGAGCAACACGAAATAAGAAGAGTCAGAAAAAAATGGTGGAATGCGGTTCTTCCGCAACATAATATAGTCCGAAATATAATTAAATTTTTCAAAGAGAATACATAAAAAAATGAATTTTTAATGTCAGTTTTGGGCTTATTTTGAATGCTAACAAATTTTCAAAGAGTTTTAGAGTAATAATTTTAGTGTAAATGATGAAATTAAAATAGAAGAAATTTGTACATGTAAATGCTCATGAAACAGTTCTTTTACATTTATAATTCTTTTTAATAAATTTCCAATTTTCTTTGGAACAGTTGATATTTTCTTTTAAATTTAGGAATTCTTGTTTCTTAAATATGAAATTAAAAATTATAGAAATTTGAGAAAATACTATTGAATATGAAAAAGTTTAATTTTTATAAGTTTTTCCCCGTTATCTTCTTTATTTATTACATTTTTACTTATTATCTTTACTGTATATCTTATACATATTTTATATATTATTTTTATGTGATATTTTTACAATAAAACTATTTTTGATAAATTTATATAATAATTTTTAAGGTAAAAATCAATATTTGATTTATAAAATATGGTTTTAAAATACCAATATATATATATTTACTGAAAATTTTATTTCAGTAAAAATTTATAAATATTTATTCATTTTTTTTTAATTTGGGCTTTTTTTTTATGTGAAAGATTAATATAATTTTTTACCTTTTCTTGGTTGTAATTCAAAAATTCACTTGAATTGAATTATGTAAGGATTATCGATTTTTAAAAGCAGGTTTTGATTATTTTGAAGACATGTTTTATAAAAAAAAAAAAGAATATTTTTTATCACTGGCACTCAATTTTTCCTAAATAGTTTTATATTTTTTTTAATATCAAATTATGTTTCATTTTTACAGGTTACACTTGATCATCTAATTTACTATTGCAATCCTAAAATTAACTACTTTCTTGAGTAATTTTATTTACATTTTTCCGACTTGTTTCAAATAAAAAAAAATTTTTAGTCAATATTTAATTATTGGAAATGTTATCTCTGTAAATTGTTTTAAAGGGATGACGATAACGAAGTTGGTATATCATTCTTCTAACTGTCACACCTCTCCACATTCACTATTGGGAGAAAAGAGTCAAATTCAAATGTTATAACTCTTTGCATTCCATTTTACAAAATTTATTTCTTCAAATACAAACGCAATTTTAATGTTATTCTTAAAAATGCAGTTATCTCTCTTATCGAAATTTTTGAATATTTCTAAAAAATTTAATAGCTTTTTTTTTCAAAAGCTACCACAATTTTATTATTAAAATTAATGCTATTTAATTTTTGAAAGCTCGTCTATTGACCCCGACATTGATTTGCTTGCTTAACAAAAGCAAATTCATCCATTTCATTAATTTGGATTTTTCCCTCTTTATAAAATCCGAACTAAATGAAGCAAAATTTTACAAATTTAAAATAAATACGTACCTATACATATCTAATTCAAATTTTTAAAAAGTTATAAAAAAGAAGTTAACTTATTTTAGTAAAATTATATAGAGTTAATTTTTATTTCAATTTGTTGAAAAAATATTGTATGTGTAGCCCTGCAATTTTTATTTTTTTTTTTATTTTTGCAATGTTGTCCTTAAATGGTCATAATTTACACCCATGGCTTAAGACTCGAAGAAAAAGAAATTCTTAGTATAGCATGAAGGGTAGTTTTCAAGTATTTGAACCACTCCCCTATTGATTTATTATTGTCGCTGCTAGAAATACGATGAAAAGCCGTTGGGGAGGAGTTAAACAATTAGCTGCCTCTTCGTCGAAAGATACGTCCCTATATTGTAAACGGGTACTGCGTCGCATTTGACCTCTAAGATAAAACGACCCTTCTCTATTGTTCAAGCAAAAACTGTTCGCCGTGAAAGTTAAGTTCCAATAGGACCCTTGTTTCTGATAAGGATCTTTAGTTGACCATTCCATCCGATCACTGTATTCCTTCCTTCCGACCTGTATGATCTTTCCGACAAGCAACGATCTTTGCAGCTGGCACGTAATAAAATAAAAAAACATCCCATGTCCGTTTCGCTTTGTCCCCCTTTCCCCGCCCCAAGAGAATGTGGAATGATTCGCTTTTGCGCGTTCTAGGTATTTTTGCGTAAATTTTAAAATAACTTAAGTAAAGAATTGACTGATCTCAAAGCTAGTACTTTATTTAGTGTCCATGCAAGATTTAACAATATTTCAGTAATTTAACCAATTTCAACTGCAATTAAAGACAAAATTACAATTTAATTAGTTTGAATATCTATGTAAACATTAAAATAAAATTTACATACTTACTTTGGAAAGATATTTAAAATCATGTGTTCCTTAACCCACAATTTTCTAAAAAAAGTTATTGCATATTTAAAAGTTGCATAACTTTGCATATTGCATTAGTTACCTCACATTTTACTTTCAACAGTAATTAAAGAAAAAGCTTATTTATAATTATAAAAAAATCCCAGAATGTTCTATCAAAATATTATTTATCTTGAAATGTTACTAACTCAAAAATTAATTTGTAAGCACAAAACTATTCACCCAAAAAAAAAAGAAAAAAGATTATGTTAAAAAGAAAAGCGACGTTAAAAAACTTTCAAACTTTGTTATTCAAACATTACAGTTATTATTTTTGTGGGATATGGAGTGACAAAGGCTATTATCCCATTATTCAAACATAGTTTAGCATACCTACTGAACAAAAAGAGTTAATTAAAATTGCTTTTAGCCAATTTTTGCAAGAACAACGTTATTTTCGCGCGTACATCACTAAAATTATTAATTTTTCACATACATATTATTCTCTTGCTTTATCATCACATAAAAATATAAATTGTGCTAAATGTTACATTAAAAAGATGTTCATACTTGAAAACTAACTGCACTTACACAATTATTAAAAAACTGATTTGATTAGACTTTTATTTACATCGCATCCTAAAAGCAATACCGAGGGTCAGTAGCACACACAGGAATTTTTCAAGGGAGGGTCCGGGATCGAAAGTTCACCAATCTTGTATCATGTTCCTTTTGATTTTGTCGATTTCCGGGAACAAAACACAGTAAAAAAATAATTATTGAATAAATAATTAGCATTAATTAATAAAATTAATCATTGATAACAAATACTTAATTAAATTTTACGTATTATATACTTAGAATTATAATCAATCGGAAAAACATCCAGGCCTTTGGGGGGGGGGGGGCCCTCCGGACCTTGTGTGCGCTTCTGTTCATATCAAATATTAAAGTATGCTGCATTTTTTTAATAATGGAATCGATACTCACACAAATTTTTTACGTAGTGTAATATGCAAGTTAGGAAAATTTAATAGCTGGTGTTATCCTTGTATTACTGAACTGCAGTTCAAAATTGGGAGAACCAAGATCTATCCAAATTAAAATTCATATTTGTATGTGATTTTGAACCAGTTCCTTAATTCTTTTACGGTAATATCGCCTTTAATAAATAAGTTGTGCACGCAGAAATCTATAATTCAAAAAATAAAATTTTGAAAATCTCTTCTATAATGTAAACATAATAGTAATCGAAAGCCGAAGCCACTTTTAAGGCTAAGGCGCAAATAATTGGACGGTAAAAAAAGAGAAAAAAATTAAAATTACAGCAAATGTACCACCGCCTAGAGTAAATCGTGAGAAAAAGATTTCTGCCCTCAAGAGAGTAAAGATTGAAATGAGATCTATGGGAAAATAAATAAATAATAATAATAACACATCGGTTTTTTGCTGGTATAAATCAATAGTTTAAAAAGAATCCTTGTATTACTGAAATGATTTTAATAAAATTATCTTTAGATTCTTTTTACCTGTTTACACTTTACAATATTTAATTTCTATATCATAATAAATTATACATATGGGCACAGTAGGCCTTTGACCCTCATGGACTGTTGCGCCACTGAGTTTAGTTTTAATATTCATAGAATTAGAAAATGGCCAGTAGTCATCACGTTCTCAGTGAAATATAAAGCATCCTTTAATTTAAAGGTGTCATTTTTATATAAAATATGAAAAAAGAAAATTCGTATACCTAAAAATTTCTTTCTACGACAGTATTTATACCAAAAAATGCAAGACTGAATTATGTATCATTAATACTAATTTAAAAGCAAGTTAAAAATAAGGTCTATCTC
>BMAV01017550.1:0-11942 GCA_019973955.1 Trichonephila inaurata madagascariensis | reverse complement strand
ACCATTATACTAAACATGTTGTAGTACTATACTTTTAGTATTTTAAAGTCGTACGATAAGACCTGAAACTTCCTAAGCTGCCCCAATTTAAAACTGAAAAAAATTTAAATTTTATCAGCAAACTTGACTTTTTTGCTTAATTATTATTATTCATTATTAGTCATTATTATTTTGTACATAAATTATTTGTGTTTCAAAACTTTTGTGAGAATATTAGGTTAAAATAAAGCTGATTAAATTGACGCCTTAACAAATGCTATCAATATAATGCAAAAATATATTTTGAATTAAAAATATTATTTTCAGTCATATTTAATTAAAATAGTGTTTTAATGTAGAACATATACTGGAAAATAACATATTAAAAAATTATAGCTTTACGGGCATTATAAGTTTTTCTTTTATGACTTAACAAACCTTAAATGCGTTTTTCTCAGACTTTCAATTTTGAGGGAATAAGTATTTTTTAATCCCTAAGGCTTTTTTCCTGTTCAAGACAGAGACTTGAATTTTTTGTATGTACTCCCAAACGTATGTTCTATAAAAGTTAGTATGGATTTAGGGCTGAGAACTTTAGTTATTTTTCTAAAAAAATGCTTAAGTTGAAATTGAATTTTAAAAATTTTCGTGTTTTTCCAGGTTTTTCTAGAAAAATAATTATTAAAAATCAGCAAGGGAATAGATTTTCAAATCCATACTAAATTTGTGTGCAATAACCTAAGAAACATAAATAACTTAAAATAACTATAATATTTCAAAAATTGAGCATTTTATAAGAATTTGAAAAAACTTCAAAATTCCTAATTTTTTAAAATTGTAAAATAATGGTTGGTTAAACTGACTATTTACTTACAGAATCAACTTAATAATATAATCTAAATGTAAAACATTAAATATTTTTACTGTAACTGTCTCCAAAAATTTTTTTGGAAAAAGGGTACCGTGTAGTCTTAAAATTTTTCTCTATCTTATTGAAAAGAAATTGTACATAAAGAGAAAAAAACAAAAGGGAATTGTCATTTGTAAAGAATAAATATTTTTAAAAATTTGGCAGTGTGTGCAATTCAATATTTTGTTTTTAAACAAAGAACAATTATATATGAACATATATTAATACATAACAATTCGTAATATTACTCTCAAGCGTAAACTTTTATTTGCTAGAACAATTTCTTATTAACTACTAAAAATACCTCATGCCCTTATACAATGTATTTCGCCAGTTATGTAGAACACGCGAGGAAAGAAAACTCGAGAGAGAACATTCTATGTGAAACTAATAAGTCCGAAGTTGATTTATTATGACACTCGGTTGGTATAATGACATGCAAAATTGTTGTGTTATTTTCATTTTCTTAGCTAATTCACGAAGAAGATAGAGAGAATCCTATAATACCGGGTCTCCTTTTAGCGGATATATTGTGTCAAAATAATCGATAACTTCATTCTGCTCTTTTAATTAGCCCTTACAAAATTCTGTGGGTTGTCAGAATAACCTGTCGCCTTCTCTTTGCATATGGAAATATTTTCCTCCAGAATTCCCTCAGATTGAAGAATAGTAGGATATAATTAAAAAAAATAACGAAAAATAACAGGATACATTAGAGCGTCGTTTATCCGAAAGTTTATTATCCAAAACATCAAATATCCGACCATTTTTTTTTTCTTCTATTTGGATCGCCGAACCGAGATTTTAAAGGCGCATAAATGGATAAATTTTTGTATTTAGTGTCACTTTGATTATAACACATGTATAAAATTTTCTTAAGAACATTTTCACAAAAAAAATTATTTAAATACAATATTTCCAAAAAGAACTTAGAATAACCTTTTTTTAAAAGTTCCTTTTGTGAAAAATGCTTTATTATAATAATATTTTTTATATAGCTCAGACCCCTTTTACAGAGGCTCAACTATATTTTTCAAAACACATTATTTTTTAAATTTCAATCCATTAAAATAATTATCGGCTTTTTTTTTAAAATTTCCCCCTCTGTTGTCGTAAAACATGGATAAACCAATTCTAAGTTTATATTTTTCAGTTGAGCCTCTCAAAGGGCTGAGCTATAGAAGGGGAAAAATTATTATAATAGAAGCATTTTTCAAAAAGGAGAATATTTTTTACAATGGGTCATTCTATGTTCATTTTTTATCAAAATATTGTACTTAAATAATTTTTTATTGTAATGCTATTCTTAAAACCATTTTATATACATTTTCTAATCTAAGTGACACTAAATATCATAAATATTATCCATTTATACGCTTTTGAAAAATCACGGTTCCGAACGTATTCGGATACCTTAACTACATGCACTTTATGCGAATACGTTTTCAAACAGTGCAATGCTCAACAGTTAATTCACGTGAGGCCAAAAGTGAAGGGAAAACCCAAGGTCAGGGATATTTGGGGAATTTCAGTTGTGTGATTTGCAATAAACAGTGGCCAGATGTAGAAGGCGAAAAAGACTTCAATGACGACCAGAGGGAGGAGATTTCCGACATTGTCCAATGGATGTCACGATTTCAAGAATGCGATAAAGAAGATGGGGATACTTGGATGGCATGCGATGCAGACGAGTGAGGATTTCAAATGCTAAATAAAGAGATTGTGACATCCGTACAAGAATCCGACCCTGTCGACGATGAAACGGATGAAGACGAGGACAACAACAACAACGAAAGTAACAAGGGTCCATCAAATGCTGATACATTTTCTGCGTTAAATATAGCTATTGAGTGGTACAAGCAACAATCAGAGTGCTGTCCTACTCAGCTACTACTGCTCTAGAGAATCAGAAACCTTGCAGCGAAAAAACGAAGGTGTACTGTGGCACAGCGAAAAATAAGCGATTTTTCCACAAAATTGCAACATTTAGCACCTATTTTGCTTTTTCTTCAAGCACGTTTCCTGCATGTGAGGATTTTCAACATTCGTATAGTGTCCGGTTTCATATATTGCATGTATCGCATTCGGTTTTCCGTTATCCGAGCAATCGCGTATCCGAACGGTGTCCGGTCCCAATTGATTCGGATAAACGACGTTCTACTCTATACCATATATATATATATATATATATATATATATATATATATATATATATATATATATATATATATATATATATATATTTCGCAAAAATTTTATACCACTTATATATTGTACTTAATCCAGTGTTTCTCAAACTGTGGAGCACACCCACCTAGGAAGGCGTCATAACCCTATGAGGGAGCGCGAGCATATAGAAAAGTCTAATACAAAAGATTATTTAAAAAATTGTTAATTTACTGAAAATAAACAAATAAAATGCATTCTTACATAATTGAAAAATAAAGTACACATTTACACTGATATAAAATTATCGGTACTGCGCAATGCATTTTATAATTAATTTAACAACATTAAGTTAGAAACAAGTTGAATAATTGCCAGTGATGCCATGGGCTTGTCATATATAAAATTACATACACAAATTAACACTTTTCTTGACAATTTGTACGGTTTATAATTAATCCCTTAAATGCTGATTAAAAATTACGCGATTCGCTCTCCAATGCCAACCTTTTAACACGTAGTCGAACGTATGTGGTATATTTTTGGAAAGGAAGGAGGTGAAAGGGTGGTAATGAGAGAAAAGGCATAAATAAGCAAATCCTCTGAAATAAGTAAATCCTTCGCAAACACTGCCAAAGTTATTTTATTGCATTCCAAAGCCTTCGGAATAATTTTATAGATAGCAGTTCACAGAAAAGATCCTACTTCGGAAAGTCGTAAATATACGTCCGGGGTAATGAACGCATTGGTTGAGCGAGACGTTCATATACGCCGGTGACACTTAAGATGTTATAGTCTGAAAGCAGGTTTAACGTCAAAATATAGTTTTATTAAATTCAATTGTTATTGTAGGGAGAGGGGTGGGGCAATGAAAATTATGATTGAATACTGGGTCGCAAATATTGAAAAAGTGAGAAGCACTGACTTAATCATATGTTGGAATTTGGCAATTACGAAAAAATGGGTTTTTTACTAATGTAGGCAAATACTTATTGCACCAGCTCAATACGAAAATCAGAAAAACATTCTTTTAATACATGATACATATAATAATTCGTGCACATATGTCACTGCTCAAAGGTTCGGGAGTGAAAAGGTTCGAGGAAGAAGCAGACATGACCATAAAAATAGTCTCTTTTTTTCAATCCTTAGCATTTTACTAAATATGCCATTTTGTAACGTATCTCTGGAAACAATCGGAAACCCTAACCCCTAACCGAATATACTAAGTTATTCAAAGTACTTATCTGGTGTGAAGCTCCTTGTTATGTTCCTTCTCGAAACCCGATAGCTTGGTCAGATTCAAGGTTGATTATTTTCACTATTCCTGGTGGATTCTACGTCGTTTATAAATCTTAGGACGCACGACCACCCATTCGATCTTCACCAATTCTAATACTTAGATTTCACGCTTAACGATCAATGGTTAAACATTAACTCGCATATTTAATATAGGAACTAAATAGCAGTTACGTTTGCATAAAATCAAGTCATCTCTACGGAAAGCGGATTTTAAACTAAAATCAAAATTAATGACTATTTTACCCAAGATGATTAGCAGAAGAATCCTTATAGTACACGTTACACATATGCACTGTTCAAAATTAAGAGGATTTGCATATTTTGTTGAACTTTTAAGAACATCTGAACAAAATGTAAAAATACTGCTTCGACACAAATATGCATGATTTGTGTCTTGAATACGTAAGCGTATACATGTCTGTGTGGGCACAGCTAGTCGAGTAACAGGATTTATAAACCCTTGTTCCCAAATCCACATTTTGTTCAGCAGCACACCTCGGTAAATTTCATGGTGTTTTTTTTTTTCAGAAATCGATGAAATTAAGATTAAAACCGTAAAAATAGTTAACCACCAATTGTAGACGGTGAAATAAGGTGGTGAATTGTAAATAGGCTAGAAGCAGACCAGTCTCAACTCCAGATTTGTAGAGAATTTAACTTCCAGCATCTTGTTTATTGTATGGAAACAATCAAGAGATAGCCTGAGCAAGGTCGTCCAGCAGTTGAGACTACCAGAGAAGATCGCCATTCGTCTATTATAATGAGGCATAACAGGAATGCAACAGCTTCTTAGCTCTCTCGTGAGTTGTACGTGGGCTTAGGAATCCGAGTTCCAATTATTGCTGTTTCCAGAAGACATTATGAGATTGGAATGTTTGTAAGAAGATCTGTTGTTCAAGTCGTTCTCATTTCTGAGAAAAGGAAAGCCCAGGTAAAATGGTGCATTGATCAAAGATATTGGAGCATGTATCAGTGGGAGGCCATTCTTTTTAGTGATGAGTCCCGGTTCAGCTTAATAAGTGATTCTAGCTGTACTTTCATATGGAGAGAAGCAGAGACCCGCTTCCTGCTCTCCAATGTCCATCACTGCGGCCGAGGGGTGATGGTCTGGGAAGGTATCACGTTGGATGGCCACACAGATCTTCATGTCTTTGAAACAGGCGCTGTAATTGCTGTGCGGTATAAGGATGAGGGTTTGGGGCCCAATGTTTAACATTTCAGGGGTGCAGTTGGCCCTGATTTCATTTTAATGGATGACAACTTGAGGCTACACAGAGCTCATCTGGTTAACGAATTTCTTGAAAATGAGGATATTCGCAGGATGAATTGGCCAGCCAGTTCTCCAGACTTCAACCTTATATAACATGCCTGGAAGCTGTTAGGGAGGGAATTTGCATCTTGAAATCTCCTTCGAAAAATCACCCAAGGCCTGAAAGCAGAGTTGTTGAATGAGTGGGATCAATTGCCACAGGAAGATAAGTACGAGACATGTATATACGAGGTGTGGGATACAAAAAACAAAGCTGGGCCAATAAATCATTGTACTTACAGAATCTGTTTTGTGACATTATCACCATCAGATAGTTTTATTCAGCATTCATACACTTCTGCTTTTGGTGTTTCCATTTTTGGTAACAGTTCTGGAACGGGGTTTTGGAATTTTCCCATCGAAGTTTTCCTTTTTTGGCCTCTTAAACTGGTAAAATGGGTTCCTTTTACAATATTTAACTACGAAAAAAAAAAAAATCGCAGGCCCCAAAAAAAGGTGAAAAAAGATGCCTAGCCCAAGAAAAGTTTTGCTGGTCGAAACTGCTTGCAAATAGGGATGATTTGTGACCCGTGTGATCGGATCATTGTCTTGGTGCAACAGCCATCATCACTTTTTTGACTATTTTTTCATAATTTGTTACGAAGTTTTTTTTAGTACTTCAATATAGTAGTGTTGATTAACAGTCGACACTAAAATGTGAAGGGGAACCCTTTATATCACGGTTTTGAATGTGTTGATTTATCGCGACCTTGAAGCCAAAAAGGTTTCTCATCTTCCACATTGACCCCCTTTCCAAACACCTCTTATCCATTCAAACCATGTGCCGAGACAAAAAATCATCTCCATAATTCGGGTTTTAAAATTTTAAATGTTTTTTTTTTATTGATTTCTTAAGTTTACAAAAAATTGATTTGATTTACATTTTTTTGGCAGAATGCGTTGCACCCACCCATTACCAATCCCCCGCGGGGTGACGGGGTTTAAAGGGTAAACTGGTCATATGGATATAGGGGGTGTGTGGTGACGTCCCAAAAAGTTGTTCCAACCAGCTTTTCCCTTTTCATACTTGCCTCATTTTTTGTTTTTAAACCCTTTTATTAAAAAAAAATTATTAACTTTGTTTTTTGGTTTTTTCTGTATCTTGTTTCATACCTTTGATTGCAATGATTGTTATAAGTGTGAAATATATCAACCATATGTACAAACCAAATTTCATTAAAATCTATGCGTAGTTCTAGAGATAACGACCCAAAACTGAAAAATTTTTAACACCATTTTTCTTAAACTTTTTCATCTTCAACTTAAAAATAAAAAGAAAATTTTGCACTCTATTTTTACCTACTTATCACTAATTTTATATCTATGTAATACCTTTTTTATAAAATAATAATTTTGTAAGTTTTCACAACATAAATGTTATGTAATAATAAGTGTTAATTTTTATCAAATTTGACACGTTGTTTATTTATTTAAAAAAGCCATATTAGTAATTTTTTACAAGTTGTATAAGAAAACCCCGGAAAAATGAAAAAGTTACATCAACGTTCGTGAAAAGGAAAAAAAAAATGTAACAAATTCCTTTTAATTTAACAAAATGATTTCCTAATTTTTTCTTAAATGACAAGGTTTGGATTAAGTTTGAGATAAATTTGATCTTTTTGAAAGTTATTTTAATAACATAAAACCCTATTTTACTACTTCAAACCTTACCTTTTGTAATATTTTTGTGATCAATGAAATTTCAGTTATCTTAGAAACTATAAACAATTAATTGTATGCATATGGAAACATTATTTGATTAACTCTTTCAAACTCTTTTAACTCTTTAATCAATTACTCAAATAAGTCTTTTTCAGATCAATTCGTTAAGAAATATTTTCTCTGTATTCAAAATAATATTACGTACAATTCACTTTAATTCAACATTTCAAATTAATATTTGAATATACGAAGAAACAAAACTCAATTAAATTAATTTCAAGCCTTTTCTTAAGCTTTTATTTTCATTCAAAATTTCAAGCACAAAGACGAAAGAGGATTATACTTTTTTTTTTAACAAAGCTTTTTTTTTAAAAATCAAATTTCTTCGAAGAAAAACTTTTATTATTTTTTTCCCCCAAATTTACTTATTGGGGCACGAAGAAACGGAAAGGTTTTTTTATTTAACAATAAGCTTGAAAAATTTGGAATAAAGAGCAATTAAGGAATGCCTTTTAATGCTTTTTCTTGAAAGCTAGTTTCCTTTGTGAAATTACTTTTCTTTGAAAGATGATAAAAATAAAGTTAATTACTTTTTTTACGTGTGACCTTCCTTAATTCATTTTTAACTTTAAAAAATGCTTAGTAGAAAATAAATTTTTAATGAATCGTCGCATCTATTTAAAAATTAAAAAACTTTTATTTTAAAAATTAAAAAAGGGGTTTTATTACAATAAATGTTTACACAATTATTTACACAATTTGAATTTACTGGTTTAACTCGATATGTATCCTGAAAAATGATGATTTTTATAACATAAGATTTAAACACATTTTATATGCAATCTTTTTAAATTAAAATCAGCCTTTTTCCCCGTCAGTGGTTCGATAAATGAGTATCAAGTCTGCTTGGGAACTAAACACTGGGAGTTGCCCTCAGACTTCCCTGATTTGGGAAAACCTTTTTTGCCCTTTAGTGACAAAAGGGCATGAAAACGGATGGGCCAGTGGTCTTCGCTTTCATGCGCTGTTGCACCACTGAGTTAATGAAATATTGAGCTTAAAAAGAACGTATCGGGGAAAAAACGAGATAAATGGCCAAACAAATTTTCAAAACCAAGTGTGAAAAAAAGATAGAATACCATATTTGCGTAAAATAAGGAATACGAAAGGATTATTTTTTGATAATAAACTTTTCCATAAAGTAAAAGAGCGTTATTAAATATTAAAGAAACAATGCCGTTGATTGAGCTATAATGTCCAAAAAAATTTCAAAATGTCTTGTAATTGTTTCTTATGCATAAAAAGAAAAATTCTTTTCTTAATATGAAATAAGTAGGTGCAGTATAACAGAAAAAAATATTTGTAATAAACAAGATCAGAGATCAAAGTAATTTAGGTAAAATGGAGATATTGCCTAAATTCATTAAGGTAGGTCAGTGCTTCTTGAAATTTCAAAATCCGCGACCCAATATTCAATCATAATTTTCATCGCGCCCCTCATGCAATAACAATGTATTGAATTCAATAATACTATACTTTCATGCTAAAATTACCATCCAACTTTAATCTCAGAAGTGCCACCGGCTTACATAAACGTCTCGCTCAGCCAAAGCGTTATTTTCCCCAGACGTATATATACGGCTTTCCGAAGTACGATCTTTTCTGTGCACTACTATCCACAAAATTATTCTGAAGGCTTTAGAATGCATTGGGAAGCGAATCGCGTAACTTTTAAACGACAATTAAGGGAGTAATTATAAACCGTACAAATTATCAAGATAAGTGTTAATTTTTGTGTATCATTTTATATATGACAAGCCCATGAGGGTCACCGGGAATTATTAAACTTGTAATTAACTTAGTATTGTTAAATTAATTATAAAATATATTGTGTGGCAATGATACATTTATAAGTGTAAATGTGTGTGTGTGTGTGTTTTTATTATGTCGGAATGTATTTTCCTGTTTTATTTTCAGTAAATTAATAATTTTTTTAAATAATCTTTTGCTTACGACTTTTCAATATGCTTGCGCCCCCATCGTAGAGTTGTCATGCCCCCCAAAAGGGTGCGTCCTACAGTTTGAGAAACGCTGAGGTAGGTAGTTAAATTCATTAAGGTAATTATTTTCGGGTGAGAGAAAGAGTTATATTAATTTTACACTATAAGGCTGCATGAGGAATATTGACCTCGGACCTCGTAATTTTTAAATATGGTCGAGTGACAGGGACATCACCTGAGCTGCTACACCCTCTCCTGTCTTCCGCACCACACCAACGGGAGGACATTGAGCCTTGATAAATTTAACGACAGCGGCTCCGGCTACAAGGTGGGTCTTTAGTGGTACTAGGCCGGAAGTTATGACATGCCAGCCACAAGACCGGGAAATTGACCATTAGGCTACAGCCACCACTAATTATTTTCGGAAAATAATAGCTATACTCTTGGATGAGTATTATAGACTAGTGGGAAAAAAAGACCCAATACCATAAAAAAATTATTGTATAGTAATGAACCTTCGGCAATCTAAGTAACATATTTCATTGATTAAATTTTCAAGATAACAGTCAATGTAAGCGCGAGCGAGAAATTTCAAATGTGAAAAAATGGTACAAGAGTCAGGATTCTGAATACAAAAATGGAAACTTGCTTGTATGCAAGGTATCGTATAGGTATTAGATACCAGTGTGTGGGATATAATTACAATCCTGTTGTACTTGGTCGATTAATATTTGGGCATTTAAGGTATCCGACTGCGTTCGGAACCATGATTTTAAAAAAGCGCATAAATGTATAATTTTCATGATATTTAGTGTCACTTAGAATAGAATACGTGTATAAAATTGTTTTAAGGACATTATGATAAAAAAATATTTAAATATAATTACTTTGACAAAAAATTAACTTAGAATAACCTTTTTTCCAAATGTTCTCCTTTTGTAAAAAAAGCTTCTATTGTATTCATAATTTGCCTGTATATAGCTCAGACCTCTGTACAGAGGTTCAACTATGAATTTTGAAAAATTCGCATTGTTTTTAGAGTTACAACCATTTGAAATAATTATCGGCGTATTTTCTTAAAATTTCTTCCTTCTGTTTTCGTAAAATATGGATAAACCGACTTCCAAGTTATGCGTTTCAAAAATTTTAGTTGAGCCTCTGTACAGAGGTCTGAGCTATAGACAGGCAAAATATTAATACAATATAAGCATTTTTTACAAAAGGAGAACATTTGGAAAAAAGGTTTTTTTAAGTTAATTTTTTGCCAAAGTATTGTATTTAAATAATTCTTTTTTTTTGGCATAATGTCCTTAAAACAATTTTATACATGTATTCTAATCTAAGTGACACTAAATATCATGAAAAGTATCTATTTATGCGCTTTTTTAAAATCATGGTTCCGAACGTAGTCGGATACCTTAATTCTTGTTATAAATCAGGCTGAAATGTGCCGTCCAAAGATGACACATTAGTGCTCGATTGGAGAAAGATCTGGTGATCTAGCAGTCTAAAGTAACACATTCATGTACTTTAGAGCATGTTGGGTTACAAAAATGGTATGAGGGGGCACGTAATCCTATTTTAAAATACCATCTTGAATAACGTTTATAAACTCCTTCTTGATATTGGGATTTATATTTGAGAAACGATATTTCATAAATATAAGTTTTAATTGGAATATTTAAAATTAAAAATCCAAACATGAGACATATGTGTTTAGCATAATAATGTAGTGTATTTAATGGTGTAAATTTGCTTGAAACCACATCCGAGAACAAAATAAACCCTATTTTTAAAAAACCAAAAAAAAACAAGTGAAAAAACGAATACCAAGACTGTTATTTTCATATTTTATACTTTTAATACCCCATTTGATTATTTTTTTTGGGAGTATTCATTCTTTTTTGGGTATAAACAATAAGCTAAAATTTTCATTTCAAACAAAAAATGGAGTTTCAAATGTTTTTAAAAAATTTCCATGGCAAAACCGTTCTCATATGAAAATCAATACGAAGATTTTTTTATCATTAAATGAGTAAAGTCACAACAGCTTCACACTAAAAAAACTTCGAAATTTTTTGATTCCAAAAACAAAATGAAAGAAATAAAAATTTATTTTATTTATGTTTTTCTGGAAAAACCGCAAAATAGAAAATATTTTTTTTTTGACAGATTTCAAGGGGAAAGTTTGGGAAAAAAATTAAGTCAAAAAATAATAGAAAATTAAGACATTGAGAATTTTTCCTTATTTTCTTATTTCTTGAAAAAACCCAAAAGTTTTTTTAAAAAAATAGTTCATTAAAAAAAAAAACCCCAAATGTTTTATTTGGATTCCTCGCAAAAATTTTTGAAATTTTTTGAAATGTAATTTTAAAATTCTTTTCAAACTTTAATTTTTAAAGTTATTTTTTTATACTTTACTTTATTGTTTTGTTATTTATATTTTATTTGATTGTTTTTTATTTATACGTTATTTGATTGTTATGTTATTTATACTTTTATTTGATTGTTATGTTATTTATACTTTCATTTAGGTTTTATCTTTCAAAGTTTTATGCTTGTCGACCGAATTAATCGCTTCTTAAAGTGAGATCAACTAAAAAAATTTTTTAAC
>BMAV01017549.1:98036-114902 GCA_019973955.1 Trichonephila inaurata madagascariensis | reverse complement strand
TCTTTTCCATTGTTTGTTCAGTGTTGCGAACTTTACTTATTGAAAAGTTTATATTATTTTTCCATTTTTCTGTAAACTGTTACATGAAAGTTCGATGAAAAAAAAAATCTTACCATACTTACTATTACATCTTAAAAAACATGCACAAGAAGCAATTCCTTCCTAGTTATATAGTGTACTTTCTTATTCATGCATATTGTTTGTATCATTTCCTGTCTATCTGGTGGACCATTTAGTAGCTCTAAGCCCACTGTGGTAGCTGAGTGTGATCCTCCCAAATAAATAGCTAGGGACTTCCCAACGATATTTTGTAGAGTATCATTAATATTTTTCCTTCCTTGTAACGTTAGTAAGTACTCGAGCATATAAGAATTAGATTGGAAAAATTATAAAATTAAAATTATGGATAAACAAGTAATATAAAAAAGTTTTTTTAAGTCAATTCCAACTTAAATCAACAAAGAAAATTTTTATTTTAGCTACTTTTTACTAAATAGTCACAATTAATATACATATAAACACATAGGACAGAATCGCAATATTAAGTGAAAATTAATTTTTATTAACTATCATTAAAGTATCGTATTGTCATCCAATACAATCGTGTCTATAAAATTTGAGTTCAACGGAATGTTTTAAAACGTGAGAATAAAACCTTTTCAAGTTTTGACACAAGTCGCCAAAAATAATGCCAACGTGACTGTATTTGTAAATCTTTAAATAATTAGTTTTAATCAACTAATTTTTATTAATTATAATTATATTATTGTATTGTCATCCAAAATAATCATGTATATAAAATTTCATCTCAATTGAGCGCTTTAAAATGTATTTTATTAACGATTCAAAATTCCACCAAGATAAATAAATAAATAAACAAATATATAGAGATTATGAGCTAATAGTAGGAATTGAAAAAGAAAAAAAAAGAAAGAAACCTAGTGTTGCGTCTAAGTGCAAACAGTGCCAAGAAAGAGAGGATAGTTAACAAAATTTGTAGCTTTGGATATTTGAAATATTCACGTATTTTTTACTGGATAAAATCCTACCAAGATAGGTCCTCACTTTGCATTTAGAAGCAGGGGCTTTGTGTGTGTGTGTGGATACCTAGCTACGCCACTGTTGCTGAAAAGCAATTTTTAGTCAGTCAAAATTTGGCATTCAGAGGAACTAGTATGCAGTTGAAATAGTGGTAATTTCTTAAAGGCAGTGTAGGTTTTGGCCACATTTGATCCAGTTGTTTCAGAACACCTTACTAAGGTCAGTAAATGCAAAAATAACAAAACACGTATTCCACACTACTTAGGGCAGCATTTTCAAAGTGAAATAATTACTATTTTAGCCGGATCTCTATTCGTAATGAGATAACATGCATTGTGTGTCAAAAAGCAAAATATTATAAAATATATAATTCTTGACTCTACACCAGATATTAGTCACACAGGACAAATAATGTTTGTTATTAGATGTGTGAGCAGTACTGGTGATAAGGTATATATTTTAGAATTTTTTCCAGGAATGCTACACAAGAAAGGCTTTCAGATATGGGAGACATTCTTTATTTTATCCGAAATCCCGAAAAATTATTATTGACAAGTTTGCTTCTGGGAAAACCAGAAAAGTTATTTTATAGTTAAATATTAAGTTCTTTTTAGAAGGACTCATTTATATATACTTTTCGTTTCTCGAGATTTATGTTTAGTACTTTTTATAAATTATATTTCTGAGTAAATATTGTTGTTTTGATTTTCTATTACAAAATGTCTATTTTTATTTCAAGGATAATATTATTGCTTGTTTATTTTTTTAAATATTGTTAAAGGGAAACCATATTATTGCGACAAAGAGTGTCAAAGGTATTTGGTTTTTATTAATGTCGCCTACACGTAATATTTGTAGATGAATTTTTATAAGGTTTTATACAAGCATTAACGTGATAATACAAATATTATAATTAGCTAAATTTTAATTTATTTATAAATAGTTATAATTTACATATTATATTAGGTAAAATATGATAACATTAATATAAGGCATTAAATATTAATATATTGGATTAGAGTTAGGGAACATAAATAGATCGATCGTGAGAATTATATACTCACCAATCTGTCCAATACCGAATAATTTATCACCTCAAATTGGGCCTTGGGATGAAAAACCCACCTTCACACAGAGAAAATCCCGAAGAGAAGTATTTAGGTACCGGTTTTACTGCATCAACACTAGCATCAATAACGTGGTGTAAGAATTAAATATGTGCAAATTAAGAGGCGTGAAAAATATAAGTTTTTAATCGTATTTAATTGGAAACAATCTAATGTTTCTTAAAAGATTATTCCAATCTGCTTATTTCTTTGAATATCAAGATCCGGAACAGAATATTCACCTAGGCACAAAAGAGTAATGACTGTGATAAAATACACCCTACGTATATAAGTATTATAATAAGAAAGAAAATATTTAAGTATATTATAAATAGGAAATAAATACATATAAGTATTAGTCAAAATATGAAAAATTCTGTAGAGGGGCGGCACACATTAGGCATTCGCACGAGGGTGGCGGACACCCTAGGATCGACCCTGACGATATATATTACTTACACAATCCCTGTCCAATATCGAATATTTTTAAGAATCTAAATTCCTCTGCCTTGAATGAAAAATCCCCACCTTCACCCTCAAGAAAATCCCGAATGAGAAGTATTTCAGTACCATGGACAAACTGCATCTCTCAAAAACACTAGCATCAATAATCTTACTGTAAGAATTAAAAATATGTGCAAATCAAAGACAGAAAGAAGAAAATATCAGTGACCGCACAGCGTACGAGCACATCGGTTGCGACCAGCTTACGGTAGCCCGTACGGTAAACGGGCAAACCAGTTACGGCAGGGAGACTCAACCTTTTTTCCGCCAGGCCACAAATATTTCACGCGGGCCGCAACAGGAGGATTAATGGGAGACGGGTGTGTGTGGTGGGGGGACGCTTTAAGATCAAGGACATATAAAATACGGAAAATCGATTAAAATATTGAAAAAAAAAAAACTCATAATATTGGATTTTATTTTAAAACTAAATTAAACTCTATCAAACTCAACTGACAAAAAATAGGTTTTATGCACTTTTCATCAGGTATGGTAATTTCGATTTCATTTCATCAATGATCCCAAACCCCTCGTTTGCGTTCTACTGTCATATAAAAAAAAGCTGCCATGTACTTTGACAATTTGAATTTTGAAGTGATAACTTCTGTAGGCGCGTTTTGCTAAAGAGTGAATCTAACAAGCGTCAGATTCGGATGCGTTACGGTTATTCGGTTGTTTTCCGCTCCAGTTAGCAATCGTGATCGGCTCGGGGACGCGAGCTTAGTTTTGAATTGAAAAATTTTCAGGAGCGTGTTTCTTTTTAAGTAAAAATTTCATGCGCACTTTCCGCCATGAAATTTTATTTTCCTTATTTTAATATATTAGTGCCATGCAGCCCACTTCCACTCAACTCCAACGAGAGAAGAGAAGTGCAAACGAAAATAATTGGAAAGAAAAGATTATTCTTATGTAAGAGATTGGAGATAAGAAACGAAACATGGGATCTATTTTTTTTTTTATTCAGTAAAAAGAATATATATTTATATATTAGTACAAAAAACGTGCCAAAAGAATTAAACTTCGAAATTTTAATGAAGTTAATTGGCGAGAGAGTTGCCAATATTTTAATTTATATTAGTGATGACTATTAAGACATAATGAGAAAATAAAAGCATTAATTGTGAAAAAGTACGAACCCTCTCATTTGTTTGGTTAGAGCAGCAATACTCAACCTGTGGTCTGTAGGCTGCATGTGGCCCGCTCATGACCAATTGCTCTAAAAAATTCAATTGTTTTAGAATAATGTATTAAAAATTTAGCGGGAAATCCTCATAATCAAGCAATCAAATCGCCCAATTTTGCTGTCGATGTCGTACGGTCGCGAATTGCAAGACATTTTTTTTTCTTTTTTCTATTTGAATCTGTAACGGTTAGTAGTAAAAAATGACAATGAAATACGGAATGAACTGGAGTATAGTGTGACCCCATTTTATGGGTGAAACTGATTTTTAATTATAAACAAGTAATACTAATTTCAGACAAAACTCCTCTTTGCTGCCACCCTGCATTTGATAAATTAATGTTTGAAATAAAAATAAGAGAGGCTTTGTCAAAAGAAAAAAAAATCAAATCATCAATCGGCTTGGCAGTTATGTTTGTGTGGTTATGATTACAGAGAACCAAAACTACCACACAACTCACTAAAAAATGCGTAAAAACGAAGAAATTTTTTTGTGTGTTATAGTATTAAAAGCCAAAAATGAGTTTTAATATTTTGATCAATTCTCCACATTTTTAGAGTTCAATTATGCCCTCGTCTTATGGTGTTTTTTCCGTTAATCCTCACGTCGCGGCCCGCATGAAGGGCTGTGGTAGCCCAGTGATTAAGGTATCGGATCATGTCAGGCATGTCATGAGCTCGAGCCCAGTACCACTAAAGACCAGTCGTGTAGGGGCGAGATTCGCGTTAAATCTGTCAAGAGCTGAAACCTCCCGTGGTGTAGTGTGATAGTAAGGAGAGGAGGGTGCCAGCTCAGACGTCGTCTTCATCACTGGACCGTGGTTCAAAATTAAGTCCGTCGCCAAAAGCTCTCGTGTAGCTGAAAAGTGCGACGTTAATATTCACTCGCGCGGCCCGCATGAAATATCGGCCATATGTATGCGGTTCGGCGGGGGAAAAGTTTAAATACCCCTGACTTAGAAAATATTAAGAAAAGTAAACGGTCCTCAGGGCATAAGTTTTCCCATCCTTATATAGTATATGGCGTAATATAAGTTATATAAACGGTACTGACGTATTAACGCAACAGTATTGGCGACATTATATGAAAGAATGCACAGGGTTGCCAATTCAGTGAGTTCGACACATGGTAAGTCAGGGTTGCCAACTTGGAAAGTTACCTTGAACGTTGAGATAGTACTTAAGTACAGAGGCGGCGTAAGGCGTGGGCCACTGTCCACGTCCTCGCGCCTCAAAATCGAAATAAATTAAACGAAAAGTAAGGAAAATCCAAAAGTGCAGGCTACAGGGTTTTTTATAATTGATAAATTAGAAAATTCTCAACTCTATCTGTTTTTCGCCGTAAGATATCGAAAAATTGATATACACTAGCTACAAAAAGTCTGCGTTCACCCATAACAACTCATATAGAGCAAAGGTAAAATTTAATGGAAATATAATTTTTTTTCTAACAAAATTTTATGAATTTGTTTACTATTATTTAAAAGTTGAGCATGCAAGAATTAATTAGTTTTGAATAAAAACTAGGTAAGATAGTGGGTTTTTTGTAGCAAAGCACGCAAATAGTTGGCAGAAAAAGTCTCTGCGTTGACCATTTGAATATTCATGATTCCAGGAATTATTATCACAACAGACGTTATAGGTTAACAGAGTTTTGGCATTCAGTTATCAAGTAAAATAGCTTATGAAAGTTGTTACGCAATAACTTTTATATTTTTGTGAGGTACGAAGCAATTCAATGACATGGAAAATAAAAAGGAAATTAGTATCAGTGAGCTTAAAATCATAATGAAAAATGTGGAAAGATGAAAAAGACGTCGGGATATAATCATATCGGTTGGATGGCAGTATTCATCTATCTAACGTGTTATTAATAACTTTAAAACTGCAGGAATGTACACATCGAAACCTCGTTCAGGTCGTCCATCTAAACTCACAATCAGAGAAAAACGAAGTATGCTATGCGTGGTGAAAAAAATCCGTGTTTGACTGGAACTTAAATAACAACAGTCATTCATGAGAAGTTTAACAAAAACATTTGTGCGGATACTGTAAGAAAAATCTTGAAAAAGGCCGGATACTGTAGTCGAGTGTCTCGTAGAAAGCCTTATATTTCAAAGACCAACGAATAACTTTTGCAAAAGAGCATATACATATGCTTTCCGAGTTCTGGAGGACTGTGATATTCTCCAATGAAGCAAATTTTACATCTTTGGCATAAAAGGTCATAAATTGGTATTCAGATAACCTTGTACAGCTCTTCAAAAATAGCAGTACCAACGGTGAAGCACGGCGGCGGTGGAGTTATGGTGTGGGGGTGTATGGCGAGCAATGGTGTTGGCAAGTTGGAGTATATCGAATCAAATCAATTATCATTACCTTGATGTCCTAAAAAAAATTTAAAGGAAAGTGCAACCAAACTCGGCCTTGGATCGTCATTTCGCTTCCAACACGACATGATCCTAAGCATACCGCCGAGATTGTGAAGCTTTGGCTATTGTACGATGTCCAAAATAAACTGCAAACGCCCCCACAGTTCACTGATCTGAATCCTGTAGAACACCTATGGGATTTTCTGGAGCGTAAGGTTCGTCAACACAATATATCTAGCAAGGATATGCTGAAGAATGTTCTTAAGGACGAATGGGAGAATATGAGTGCTGAAGAAACAACTAAACTTGTTAATTCAATGCCGAAACGACTTCAGAAGGTTCTCGAAAAACGGGGTTATCCAACCAGCTATTAAATAGCTCATTATCCTTTTTAAATATTTTTTTAAAGTGTCTACTAAAACAGTGAACGCAGACTTTTTCTACTTGATTTTTGTAGGTATCGCTACAAATCTGTCTTTATTTTAAAATCTATGAATTACAAAATATGATCCCAAATTTACCCAACATCATTACAGAAGTGAAATATCTGCTCCAAAATGTCACAGAGAACGATTTGAAAGAGATTTCCCTAAATATTTACATTGCCTTTCGAATTTTGCTAACAATACCTGTAAGTACCGCTTCTGCTGAGAAAAGCTTTTCTAATTCAAAGCTGATAAAAAATTATGTAAGAAATACAATGGGTCAGGCAAGACTTTCAGCTTCGGCAGTTTTATCTATTGAAGCAGATATTGCATCTAAGATAAATTACGAGCCAATCATTAAGGATTTCAGCAAAACTTAAAGTAGAAAATTTCTGTTTCTTTAATTTTTTCTTTTTCCGTTATTGTTTAATGAGCCAAAAAAATATGAGTAAAAAGTTTGTTTTTTTTTCTTTAGGAATAAAAATTGATTTTTTATTTTATAATATTTTATTTTTTTTACGCCATCAGAGGGTCTCGCGAAATGTATCTTGCCCATATTAAGTTCAGGTCTTGCGCCGCCACTTCTTAAATACCATATATATAAACATATTTATTATATATAAATATAATCTACATAAGTAATTTACACATACATATTTTTAAATTACGCTAATTGACAATTATATATACTATATAAATCGAATATTCTCATATACAAATGTATAAGAATGCTTAATTATTTCAACATTGCCCTTTACAGAAAAAGGATGAAATAAACAAATCCACCGATGAATGGGCATGAAAAAACTACACAACACACGTCGCTCGCATGCGAAAATGTAAAAGAAAACGTTTACAACCGAGCAACTGGATTCTCTTGCCCAAAATAAATCCGAAGTTTTTAATTCTGTCGTGTGGTCATAAGCACAAGCACGATTTTTGGTTATTATTATTATTATTTTTGATGAAGCCTCAGTTATTTTAATTTCAGATATTCATTTATCAAGAGCAGGATGGCAGCAAAGGGCTTTTACTGTGTGAATTCCAGACTGAAATCAGTATTAATTGTTTGAAATTAACTCAGACCTGCTTGTACATTTTCGTTTTAAATTTATTCAAATACTTTTTTAATAAAGTATTTAAACAAATAACAGAATTGATCAAAGAGAACATCGGAAGCATTTACAAAACATTTTAGCAATATTTCTGTATCAATTCATATGTTTATCCGTAATTATTTCATGTGTTTGTCAATATATATAACATTAAAAAAAATTGTAAGATGTTTTGTTACCTCTGCATCTTGTATAATACCAATTACAAAATATTTTGTTGTCACCTGAGCTGGCAGTCCCCTGTCCTAACTTCCCCACCACACCAAAAGGAGGACGTTTGAGCCCCGACAGATTCAACGTGCATCATCCCCTCTGCACGGCGGGAATTCAGCAGCACTAGGCTCGAAGTCACATTCTGGCCACGAGTCCGTGACCTTGACCACTAGACTACCGCGACCTCAAAGAGCCCTTGAAAGATTTGTGTTTAGAGGAATAGTGACGAGCAAAAAAAAAAAAAATTTATATATATATATATAAAATTTTCATGACTAATCAAACAAGTTTTTGATCCCATGTTTGTTTCTCTCTACGAAATAGTCAAGATTCCAATAGTCTTGAAACAACATACATTCTTTAGATATTTTTCGCTTGGAAGACATAAGGTTTAATTAAAACTTAATTCCACCCATAAAATAGTCGCTACTCTAAGGTTATTTGTTATTACTAAACGTTACAGGTTGGGCCGTGGGTAGCCTAGTGGTCAGAGCAAAAGACTCCACACGCAGTACGTGCTCGTTAAATCAGTGGGTCCGAAAGTCTTGTGGGCGATCGCAGCTGAAACCACGAGTGCGGGGGGCAAGACAATATTTCCCTTCCCTCCAGTTCCATGCCTAAATTAGGGAGATAGGTGGTGTCGCCATCTATCGTAAAGAAGTTCAACCTGTCTCACAGGCTCTGGCAACATTATTTCCTTCCCTTCGGGAAGGACACAACAACAACCGTTACAGTTACAAAAAGAAAAAAAAGTTACCTCGTTTTTCGTACCAGCACTACATCGATAGCAAAATTAATATATTTGATTGCTTGCTTGATAGAATTTTCACAATTTTTAATTCATTGTTCTTAAATAATTGAGTTTGTTAGCACAACGAGCCATGGCAGGGCCACTCAGAAAAGTTCGATGGGTCACATGTGGCCCGCAGGTTGAGTATCGCTGAGTTACGGGGTTAAACTGCAATGGATACAAACATTATTATCGAAAAAATACGATGTTATGGAAATAGGTGCTAAAAAATCTTTAATTTTGAAGGGAGAGTCCGAATCCCCGATCCAGTTGTAAAAATAATATCAAAGAAAATTTTTTATCGCATACTTCGGGAAACATATTAGTGAACTGGCCATGGAGGATAAAATGCTGTATAGTTTGAAATCGAAATACCTAACACTTATAGTTGAACGCAGTGGTGTGGCTACCAATGGGCTACGTCAGGGGTGGTGAACCTTTATAGCCATTTTTTCTAAAGAAGTGTTTAATGAAGAATAGACTTGCTGTCGAATAGTGTTGACTTATGATTATTGGGAAAGTAATAAATCTAAATACGAACTCAAAACTTTTTATTTATTATGAAAAAATACTTTAGGTACTACATAGATGTAAATGTTTCAGTTATACGCATAATTCATATTAAAGTAACATTACTGTGACTTCTGTTGTAGTAGATTGTGTGTGTAATAGCTTATTTTAGGATTGTAAGATGTTACTTTTAGTAGAATGCATGTTGAATTAGAATCATCCACTAAAAAGTTTCTAAGCAATTGATTATTTTTGCTGTGGTTCACTTTTTGACAAGAGAATTTGTGATATGTTTCAAAAGGCCGTTCTACATACGATGTTCTGCATACAACTGTTCCAGAACATAAAACACGTACTGCTCTGTTGCCTTTACTAATAATGCCATATTTCTAGATTCACCAAGTTTGAAATTCTCTGTTACAATTACTATCTTGCACCTTTTGTTCTGTTGCTAAACTAGCCATGTTAAATAACTGTTAAAAATTGTAAATGTAAAAAAAATAAACTTTAAAATACAGTTGTGTCAATGAAATTGACAGTGCTATGCGTAGACAAATTTTGCATCATAAGCAACTGTATAATACTGACGTAACTAAGGCAAGACAATAACAAACGAGTTTTCTCACCGTGCCACTGGTTCATTATCCCTGATCTAGTATATCTGATTAAGTGTTAGGATTTCAGATTGCTCCCAGAGTTTAACAGTAAAATTGTATATTTCATAAAGATAGAATAATAGCTATTTTTAAGATCACGTCTGCTTCTTCCTCGAATCCTCTTGCATCCGCGGCAAGTTGAACATGACAGTTATATAATTATTACATATTCCTCTATTTTAGACTTATGCAATGCAGATCAAAATATTTGACACTTGATAGGTTAATTTTTATCTGTACTCTGAGGAAACTACTATGAAATACATAAAAAAAAAATACAAGATTAGAACCAATTATGCTAAAGTTTTTTTTTAAAAAAAAGTGTTTGAGATAAAAGATAAGATTGAAAAGTTCAGAGACAATTTTTGTGTTAATGAAAATACATTCATATAACTACATTATGTCTTGATGCAGCACAATTATCTTTTGTCTTAATAATTGAAAGATGATTAATAAGCTTTTTGATGTAAGTAATTTTTAAAACTTTCCTTTGTTTAAAATGTTTTTAGTTTCATAATTTTGAAAGATAGAGAGAAGTAAAAAAAATTCAGTGGATTCAAGCCTGGTGAAAATTGGTATTTTGTAGAACTGCTATCAGTTCATCATAGGCTATATAAACTATGCTTTCATAAACAATTCTATGTGCAATGAAATAAACAATGGGATGAAGAAGTTTTCCCCATGTCCTGTCAACTGTCCTCTTTCATCATAAATATCTTAAAACAATAACAGTAAATCTTATGTTTGATAACACATTTGGTAATATAAATTCAAAAAAATACATAATTATATATATATCGAAAAAAAAAGCACACTAAATATATACAAGTAATGTTTACTTTTAAAAGTATGCAAGTTTTCAATGTAGGCAATTCATTTTTGAATTATTTATGCCATTCAAAAATCTTCTTGACCATGATAATACTGCTAAAATCTTGATTAATTTTCAGTCACATGAGTTTCTTTTCCAATTTTGTGTCATATTTAATATGTAATTTAGAGTAACTTCAACATTCTTTTAAATTTAATATAAATGAAAAAATTCTTGTGCAAATAAAGCTGTTTCAATATTATGTTATTTTCTTTAATGTATAATTCCTTATACATGTTTAGGAACATTTAAACACAATATTTGGATATAAAAAATAAATTTAAAATTCAATTGTGGCAAATTTAAGTAATGAAATTTTTTTGATCTTATACCATGTATGTATCTTCACATTAATCTATAAAAATTAAATTTATTGGTATTTTGATGTTTGATAAGGATAATGTTTTTCTCACTTCTGTAACTTTAAGGATACTTTGTATAGCTAATTTTAGTAATATATATTAAATCTAAGTATACAGTACTCTTAATTTTCAGGGTCTGTATTTTGTTATAAAGACGTAACATATTACAATAACCTATTCGGATTAATGGAAATTATGAAGAGAGACAATAACAAGACACTGTACTTTGCAAGTGTTAATTTATTACATATATCACTGAGTTGATCATATCTGTTACACACACATACACACCTGGGATGAAGAAATTTACATTTGCATAGAGAACACTCTCAGATACAAATTCAAAGTGAAACACCAGCTGTTGATGAATTGTACAATGTTCATACATTCTGCTAAGTTTGCATAAGGAACAACTCTGAGCAGAGAGCAGAAATTTCAAACAAATTTTTAAGTCACATAATAATATGCCACTGAAATTCAATGCAGAAGTAAATACATTAAGTACACTAATGTCATACAACAGCAAGGCTGAAATAATCAATGCATTTTTTTTCTCCTTTAAAAGGAAACTCATATTTAAATAAAAACAATGAATTTAAAAACCTTGGAATGAAATGAGTTCGGTTATAGAAAGATGCAAATACTGGAATGCATGTCCAGATACAAAAGCTGCTCGCTGGACCTGTACCACACACTGGATTAAGGAAAAGCATCACGATTATACATACGTAAAAAACAAAGTCATTAAAAAATCTCGCTTATCCAATAAAAGCTACAGATGTAAATACTTCACCTTCCTTGCACAAACTAAACTTTAAAAAGAGATTTATCTCCTCTTGCACTCTTGAGAGTTGTCATCATCCAAAAAATACTTTTCTAAAAAATAAAACCAATTTCATTTTGCTTTAAGTACTATAAATATGTACATTTGAAGGTAAAGCAATTGCAGCTTGCCGATGTAATAGGAATGCTACATATATATATTCATTTATTTTGTATATATATATACTTTTTTTATACAACTCTGTGGTTCGAAACCAAAGAAGGCTCCGGTCAGTTTTGAAATAGCCGTACTAAGAAGCTGCCTTCTAGATGAAATTAATATATACTTCGATGAGATAAATTCATTTGAAATAGTTTCTTTGTGATGAAAGACTTGAGATATGTGGAGCAGGGGATCACAGTTTCTCTTTTGCGGGAATCCAAATCGTGGGGCCCGCTTGGTCATGAATGATTTGCTTAACTTTGCTGTAGATCTCCTCAGGGGTATCACCTTGGACAATGGCTAAGGAGAGAAAAAAAAACTTCAATATCAATATATATATTTTAGTTAAAAATGTATTTAAGTTAACTTTTTTACTTGAATAAGTGCCATATCATTACACAATGAAATATTGAGAGCATATATAATTTTTAAATGCAATAAAGTGCAAGAATGACATTTATCTCTTTCTGTTGCGCAAGCAATCAAACAAAAATCCAAAAAGGAACTGCACTGAACTGAGTACTGAAAGATGTGTGTAGTTTGGCAGCATTGGTGAATTGGGATGACTTGTAACAATTGCTATGTTGTGGTGTCTTGTGTTCCTGTTTTGTGCCTGTGCCAAATAAATCAGGTATTATAGATGAATCTGCCCGCTTGATCTGATTCAAACTGTTAGAGCAGCTGGTAGCTGTTAAGATTCTTTACATAACACTCTTAAAATTTTCACAAAGGATTTACAGTTCAGTTTTATTTAATTCTTTCCAGTTCCCATTACTTTACTTAATAATGTATTATATACTTATGCTCAAAATATCTCTATCATTATTCCATACATATAAAAATGTTATATAAGGAAATAAGTTTTAAAAAACAATGTATTCAATTTACCTGTGAAATATTCTCCAAATTCTTGTTCTAATTTTAGAGCTCGTTGATAAGCCTTCACAGCTGACATTTCAGTGATGCGTTTATTCATTTCTCTGTTAATAGAGTTGATTTTTTTAAAAAAATTAAATAAATCTTATAAACTAAAAAAAGTACACAATGATTTTGTATAAAAAAAAATGTAACTCACATGATAGATTCTTCTGATTTAGGCTTTAGCAGAATGGCGATGGGGTGGAGACCAGCTACTTGGAGCCTCTTGATTGCATTTCCACTCACATCAAGAATACAGTGCTTGTCCTAACAATAATTCTTAAGATTAAATTTCTTTTCATCACATGCTTTAATTTTTATTGCAAGTTAAGAAAATTTTTTTTATAATTTTTTACATGAAATCTATTTGTTGGTAAATTTCATAATTTTTAACAGACCAATTATATCAAAAGCCTCAACAGTCGATAAATTTAGAAGTTTCACCAGTGTGAACACATACACGGAACAAAATATACATTATTATTTAAAGAACTAGAATGATCATTCCATGACAAGCAGCAAACAAGGAAGAAATACAAAGGAATTTCAAATGAGATTTAAAAAAAAAAAGCCACAAAAATTAAAACTCATGAATAATGAATGACTTGATAAAAAAAAAAAAATCTTTTTATTCATGTATAATTCCTCAATCAGTTCCAAAAAAGTAGGAATCACAGATGTGCTTAGAACTAAATTGAGATTGGATGCTTTTTTAATCAGTTAAATATGGTTCAAAAGAAAAACTGAGTGTTAAGCAATATGAAATAAGCTTCAACATCAAATATCTATTCTAAATGATAATTATGAAATAAGCTTCAACATCAAATATCTATTCTAAATGATAATTATAATACATAATAAATTATAAATTTGAGCCAATTTTTTTAGTACTGTCTTTTTCAATTTGTATTTGGTAACATTGTTGAATTTTTTTTTTTTATAAACAATAAAGCAAACATTGTATTATGTATGAATTTAACTTATAAATTTCAATTTTCCAACAGTTATAATTAATCTTCCCCTGGTTAAAAAATTAAGAAACGGTTAAAACTTGCCTTCTCAGCCACTTCTCTCACAGATGCAACACTAGTGCCATAAAGGTTATCATTGTACTGTCCTGCTTCTATAAACATATGATTCTGGATGTCCCGTTCCATTTGCTCTCGGGATGCTACAAAGTGATAATCCCTCCCGTCCACTTCATAGTCCCTTTTTGGTCGAGTTGTATCTGCAAAGTAAAAAAGAGTTATTAAATATCTTTGAACTATTAATTATATAGTTTTTTTTTTTAACAAGGGACTTTATGCATGAAAAAAAGCTAGAAACCACACTTACGAGGAACACAGCTGCCAAATTTGTCAGGGTATTCAGAAATGAGATCATCATTGATTCTGTCTTTCAAAGGACCCAAGATGATAACAGGCCTAGCATAGGTAACTGAAATAAACAAAATATACATACAGATACAATTTATCAACAAATTTTGCATCTGTCAAATCAGTATAAAAAATACTGTTTCAATTAAAATTTTGTAACTGATTAACATTAGTACTGCTCAAAAGCTAAAATGCATTTGAAAGAGTGAAAACTATTTATTCTTTTAGAGATTTGGACATATTGTATATGATGGTATAAGTGATGTGTAATATAAGTGTATCTAATACTTCCATGAAAAATTAAAAAGAAAGAACAGATTAATTATACTGTTTTGCAAAAAAAATTCAGATTGATCTAAATTATTAAAATATATACATAGTTGGAACTCTATATAACAGTCGTTAAATCCCGAAAAAAGTTCATTATATGGAAAATTCGTTAATTAGAGGTTCATCTTTCAATTTTCTTAATAAACCACATAAAACAAATTTTAAATTCATAAAAACTATATATTAAAAAAAAGTAATTATTCACACCTTTTTGTAAATTGATATATATTTTATATATCTTATTTATTAAAAAAAAAAAAAAACTGCAAGAAAAGTTTGACATTTTTATCCACTTCCTGAAGAATTAAAAAATTTTTTCTTTGATGATCAAGCACTGACGTTTTGACATTTTTGAGCTACAAGAAACGAAGTTATCTGCACAATTGATCAACACTACAAATGAACGGAGAATAGTTCAAGGACATGACTCTACTGAAGGTGAAAGGGGATATCAAAGATGTTTCCAGTGAACTAGACAATAGGGATTAGGGGTTGTACTTCTTGGATGAAATGCCCAGAACTCTATTGCTCTTGGCGAGTTACGCTTCTAATAAAAACAGTTCAAGATTTAAGACCACCATAAAATGTGCAAAAAGAGAGTATAACTTGAACTGTCCAGAAATACTCCAAAAATAGGGAGAAAAAAAAAACTGAATCCTAAGAGAAAAAGTTCATTACATAGAAAAATTTGCAGTATAGAGGTTCGTTATATGGAGGTTCGACTGTATATATATTTCCCATCATTATGGTATAATTCTCTGGATTTATTATATATATATATGTTACCGGCAAAGTATGAAATCCGGCATTCTATAGAATGCCTAATACTAGCTGGCAATGTATGAAATGATTTTTATTTCATACATTGCCTAGGCATTCTATAGAATGCCAAATGAGAAACCGGCAAAGTATGAAATACAGCAATTAGCTGTTGGTGGGGGAGGAGAGCGAGAGGAATTGACTTGTGTGTATGTGCGACCCTTTGAGTGATGGGAGAAAGAATCTCATGATTTCACCCTTGAAGGTCACCGCCTATATTTCGCAGGGAAACGATGAAATTAGGGCTTTCATCAAATCCCAAAAGATGATGATCAATTCACAAAAGATGTCTTTTCCCTGTTGTAAGTAAGTAAATAAGTTAAATCCCTAAACTGTTTTAGTGAAATGAAAAAAATATGCCACTTTTTTGGTGCTAGGGGACTGATATTTGGGGGATCGGAATAACTTTTGTTATGTTTAGGATTTACCCGGATGCATCCCCCGGTGCATTCCCACCCCCTCTACAGCTTTTTGGCCAATAATATCTAGACACCCGAGCCTCACAGTCTATTCGAACCTGGCTCAATCGATCCCTCTCTAACTGCTCTTCCAGTTATTATAATTTCATGCTCATAGGGCTATTCCAAACATAGTTTTTAATTGTTTTAAACTTTTAAAATTTATTTAAATCCACAATATCTTGGCTCCTGTTTGAGTCTCGGACTTGAGATTTACACCAACTGTTCCACTTGTGGAGACCAATCTAGTCATATACTTGACTTCCATTGTGTAGGCATGGGGAGGGCTTAAGCACTAAAATATCATGTTCCCATGTTAATCCTATGGGGTCTGAAAAAATTTCTCCCCCTTAAGGAATTGAGTTTGGGACTTGATTTTTGGAGGTACGCCATATTTTCGTGTATGTGCGAGCCTTACGTGGAAGCCCCCTCCGGTGCTCCCCCCCACAGGGCTTCCCCATTAATAACTCGAATCCTATGCTACCTTGGTCAACCACACTGGCTGGATTCGATTGTTCTCCCTATGAGCTCTTCAAATATGTAATTTTATCCTAATAGCCCCATTCCTTCCCCCTTTTTAATCAATTTTAAAATTCCCCATAGCTCCAAGTATTTTTGACCTGTATGGTTTGGAAGTACAAGGACTTGGCCTCCCAAGTGTCTCCCTACCCTGGACAGCATTTTACCAATATTTTAAAATAACGTCTCTTCAATGTCATTTCCATAATGATAGCAAGTGATTTTATTACACCTTGAACTGTTTCAGTGAAATGATGAAATGAGCTAGTCAGGATTTGGATTTTGTCCTTGTACTTCTGAACCATACAGGTCAAAA
>BMAV01017549.1:81684-97636 GCA_019973955.1 Trichonephila inaurata madagascariensis | reverse complement strand
TTGTTTAAGACATTCTTAGGAAAGTTACAAGATATTTCAGGTCAAATAATTAGTAAATACAAAATGAGTATTATTTTAAAATATTCCATATTTTTTTTAAAACTTTAAATTTTTCTAAATTGTGTGAATAATTTACACAAAATTTCATCTGGTATTATTTTCTTGAATAAAAAATTATATGTAATGCTAAAATAAAATTTTTAATTACATAAATAAATAATAATTGTTCAAAATATGACAAGTCCCCTTAATAAGAAAGACAATAATCCTGTTCAGTACAACTTTCATTTTTCTTTACGTATTTTGAATACATTTTTTTTAATGGCACTCATATTATTTTTCTAGTATAACATTTTTATTTCTTAGGAATGCACACCATTTATAAAATAGCCTTATTAGGACCTTTTTTCATACTTTGCCTAAATAGCATTTGGCATTCTATACAATGCCTAGGCAAAGTATGTAATAATTCTCCTATTTCATACTTTGTCTAAAAACGTCAGGCATTCTATAGAATACTGGCATTTCATACTTTGCCGGTAACATATATATAAATCAAACTACCCAGCACATGTAATTATTGATACTTATTCTTATATGAAGTTGCTAATTAAAAAAGTAATTTTTATTAACTTTAAACCCATTAGATGGTTTCATTTAAAGCATTTCATAATAAATGATGAATTAGTATTTTAATTTTTTCTACCAAATGTTTCACTATGCAAAAAAATATTTTAAAAGTGAAATAAATTAATATTTGACTTGTTTAAACATAGTACAAATAGAATATTTAAAACTTACTTTTTTCCTGAGTCACAGCTTCATAAGAAAGGATTGGTTCATCGGGACCTCCTAAAAGAAAAAAGTTGTACAGTTTTTTAATTTTTAAAACAGTCATGATCTTACATGAAAAACATATATAAAAGATGAAAAAATAGATTAAATCTTTAAAAAATATACAGATACAAAACAAATGTGTAATTAATAAATAAATTAAGTTTCAAAAAATAGTTCTAAAAAGAGAAAAATAATAATTTAAGAATATTTAACTACAATCTAAGAATGACAGAAAATTTCTACTCATACAAATGATATTAAAAACTTGTCCATGAGATGAATTTCAATTATTTCAAACATAAATAATCAAGCAATTAATACGTTACACAAGCAAATAGTTTAATGCACTTTGTTAAGATATTTGGTAATGGAAAATTATAGATAAAGAAAGGCAAAATATCACTTACGTATGCTTCCACCTTCACTATCACTTGCAGATATGTTTGGTGCTTCTGTAAAAAACATAAACACATTATTTACAAATTAAAAATCAAAATTATTAAAAAAATATCTTCTAACAATTTTGTAAAAAAAAATTTTTCCGAGTCACACAATTTCTCATACTGAAAATTGAACAAAACAGGGGGGAAAAAAAGGAATTTACAAAAAATTGTTAATGTCTTAAATATATATCCTTCAAAAATATTTACTTATTCAGACAATAAATTTCCCCTGTATGTAAAAGGAAAAGCATTCTCTTAAATAAATATAAATAATAAAAAAAAATTACATCACCTATTACATCAAATATTTCTTGCATATGTAACAGATTAAAAGAAAAACAAAAATTAATATAAACTTAATTAAAGCCATTGGTTAGATTTTTTTTAATATATGAAGCCCCATAAATTTCTTGATTCCAAAGACTTGCTAAAATATACACAAAAAACACTATCAATTGAAACCTACCAACTTGTGAAAAGATATTCTATGGTATGAAGAAATAAGTAAAAAAAAATTAGAAAAATTTCAAAGTTTAATATTGCACAAAAACGTTGAAAAAAAAAACAGATTTAATTTTGGTTAGATGATTCTAGACTTTATGTAATTATTTTTCTCAACAATATATATTAATTACTACAATATTGATTGCTGATAAGTGAGTATCGAGTAGCACAATGTACACTGCCACATTTCATAACCTAACTCTCTCCCTTTACCATTGAATATTTATTTCCAAGATTTTCTTTCTTCCACTTTATGATGCACTGAAGTTTCGACAGTAGATTTTTAAAAATTTAATACTAAAGAAGTTGTTAAATGTCCTCTCACCACAATAAATATTAAAAAGTACTAAAATGCTTGTTTCACTTGAACAAAAATTATTTTGACTTTTTACCATGAAAAAGTTCAAATACCTAAGTTTTATTCCTCTTCTGGCAATATTCAACATAAAATTAATTTTTTATTTTGACGTTTTTCAGCATAGGTAGGTTTTGAAATAAATTTCAGTCTTAATGTACATTGATACAAGATTAAAAGTCTACACCAGTTTCAGTTTCATGAACAAATATTGCAGAGATTTTTTCTGTGGCAAACTACAACAAAACACACACACATTAAAATATTTTTACTGGTTATACTAAGGGATATTCAATACATGAATTTTAGAGTTTGTTAAAACAACATGTAGGAGATTCATAAACATACTCTAAAGAGCCAAAAAATATGATTTTTCCTTTTTGGATGATGTGGAGGGCATGTAACCTGATGGGAATGATATTTAACAATTGTTAGGGATACCAAAACATTCTGTCAATTATCTGTATATGTGATGGGGAAGGTTGCTGATCTCAGCAATTTTGAAAGATGTGATAGCCTAATGGCTTAAAATGAGTATCTTCAAACTACACAGCTTGCCAAGTGTTTTGCAAGTTGTCAAAATGAATGAATGACAAATCGTTATCCCAAAAAGCCCATTTAGAATGTTATGACTGGTAAATGAGAATTAACCTTCTCACCGTGTAGTTATTTTATCAAAGTAGGTTCAAAAATTGCGTAGTTTTTTTTTTAAAAATACAGATTTAGATCATAAAACTATGAACACAAAAACAAACAGCATGGATTGCACAGCTAAATAGTCAAGAAAAATGCATACCCTTGGAAATCGCGGGATGCACAGCGAGAAGGTTAATAAAATAACTTCACAATAATAGGAATCACAGAATGAACATTCGGTACTACCTGTATTGCAGGTCAATGCAATACTAGACAGGTAGCCATAACAATTTGGCTTTTTAGTGTGTGTTTGTATGGAGATATATATTTTTATATATAACCTATCCCTTTCTACTGAATCTTCCTCAACTTATGAAGCATTTTGGCAACTACACAACACAGAGATAAATGTACATGAAACTCAACATAAAATTTAGTAATGGAAAGAAAAATAGATTTTTTAGGATGTTGAGTTTATTGAATGAAAAGCTTAGTAGGTGAAGACATGCACAATTACAGAAATATAGATTTAAAACTGCAAGAATGAGCAAAGAGTTAAATAATGTGGAGAAAGAGAGCTTAAACTAACCTTTGGTAGGTGATCCATCTTCTAAAATATTATAGAAAGGTTTCAATTAGTAAAGAGTAGAAAGCATATACTTAAAAAGAAAATGGAAGAATAACAATAATGAAGCAAACAAAATTAGAGATAATACACAATAAATGAATTAATTGAAAACATTTTATTAAAGATTTATAATTTGATAAAAAAAATGCATCAGGTAATTCTGATACAGCACAATAAGCAAAGAAAAGCAATAAATTACAAACCCCACAGCAAAATGTATCATAACATATGCACAGAGGAGAAGTTCATTAAAAAGGGAAAATCATTTAATTCAAGAGAATTATATGAAGCGATCACATTAGGAAATTTGACTTACAAAAATTATGAACATAATAACAAACTGAAGAAGTTTTGAATAAATTTATAAATCAGATTATTATGAGAGATTATTTCAATTTAAACTATTACTTGGGAATATTCATAAATAACTCCCCCCCCCCCCAAAAAAAAAACTCCCATAAGATATAAATATGTGTTTTGATTAATTTAATAAACTTTGGTCAAATAAGAAAATTTCAATGAAATGTTGAGTTTCTTGATTTCCTTAAATGCTACAAAAATTATATATGATTATAAAATATTGATGTACCATTTATGGTTGTTACAAAATAATTTATCCTAAATCATGAGTAACATCTTGTTTAAACAATTTATTGCAAAACAAATATACAATGAAGAAACAATTTATTTCATAAGTGCAGAATTCATCTGCTTTTATAAATTTGAATTTAAAATAAAAATATTAATATGTATAAAAATTCTAGGGGAGGACAAGAGATTTTTTTAGAATTAATACATTATCTGTGAAAGCTAAAACATATTTCTAAATTCAAAGTCATACAGCAAGTATTCACAAAGTATGAATTTGTCAGAGTGACAATTAATAAAATGAGAATATGCACTATAAATAAAAGAGCACACTTACGATCATTGTCACTATCATCACCACTATTTTCTTTACTTTTCATAAATGGGAATTTTCTAGAAAATGAGAAATTTTTCTTTTTCCTTTCTAAAGTACTCTGAAAAGAAATATAAAACAGAAGTGTATTAGTATTTTAAAAATCCAAAACAATAAATAAATGCATAATAAACAAGCATGCTAACATAATAAATGTAAAGAAAAAATTAAATCTCAACTCACTTTTCCATCAGAGAAACTATTCCTTCCTTGAAATTTAACAGATTTTAACCTAGCCTTTTCTCTCCGCTCAGTCCTTAAAAAATATTAGAACAAATTATTTTTGACATGTAGTTTTTCTTAGATTATGCAAACTGTTAAATACAAAGGAAAGGAAAGAATTAAAATACGATACATTAAGTCTTATACTACATATCAAAACACATTCTTGCAATTTTTGTCACAATATAATGATGGACAAATGCAGCTCTTATTGAAAATTGAAAGATTCAGAGCTTTTTTTCACCGAACCTTGTTAAATAACCTGAATTATGAATAACTAATAATTACTTAATTACAATTCATTTTTTTTATGTTAAAATAATAATTTTGAAGGTTTTATACTGTTAAAAATAATACTTGTTAAAAAAACAGTTAGGGAATTTGAGTAATCAGAAATTAAAAAATGCAATATTCTATGTTTGAAGTACTTCTATAATAAAACTTTGTAAACATACCACACAATTAAAAAAACTCAAACTGAAAAAGAATATTACTTGTCCTCTAGTTTCAAGTACAACATATTACAGCAAATCTTTATATTCCGCAAAAAAGTTTGTCAAGTGAAAATATCAATCCCCCAGTTGGCCAATTTTCAATTCATAGAATTACGATGAATAATTTTAACAAATTTTATACCAAATGTAACCCTTTCACCAAAGGTCTGTTAAACATTAATATTGTTATTAAAGCATTTTTTAGTAATATTTTACTCTTATTATAATTTTGAAGTAATTATAATGCACTTTCATTTTTCTTATATTTTCTTGCATATGTATATTTTACAAACATATGCAAGAAAATATAAGAGAATTGAAAAAGTGTATTCCATAGTATTCACTGGACAAATTAAAATGTAATCTTATAAATTAAATTTCGATTTATCCACTGAATACTATGGTATGATTTAATTAAATACTACATGAAAAACTGAAATGCAGCTTGCATTGATCTCCAGTGAATGGGTGTCTACCTATCACATGAATTAAAATAATCTTCTTTTGGCAAAGAACAATAATTTTCAGGCAATTCTAATGGATGGCAATATTTATCCATTTCCCATTCATGTATGGATGGATACCTTTTTTTGCTTGGGATGATTCCCATTCCTTCCTCTTCTCCTGAAGGTAAGACTTTCCTGGCTTGCCACCACTCGTCGTCACTGGCGTTGGTAACGTGAAGAACGTCTCCAAATCCAAAAGGCAGACCGCGACTTGGAAGACCACTGTCCTTGGAGGGATCGTGGTCAAACAAGGCTCTGCAATGAAAAACAGCAGTGAGATTCCGTAAAAAGGAGAAAGGGATTCCTGCATCTCAATATTGGATACTGACATTAATATCAAAAACAAATTACATAAATTTAAATAATAATGATCTTATTTCAGTTCCCTTGAGAGCGATTTTCTTAAATTCATGATAGTCTTGAACCTTCCAAGATATTGTGATATCTCTTTCCCCACCCAATGGGAAATACAATGTTAACAGCAACTTAATTTTCCCCAAAAGTGTCGTGTTGTCACATTTCATTTTGAGAGGATGCAATATTGTATCAGCCATTAAATCGGACCCATTAACATGTTTAAACCTGGAAATCCTACGAGTAAGATAATTTCCAGAAACTTCTCGTAATAAAAAGTACACAAGTTGAAATTTTTGGAATGAAGAACAATTTTGTTCATATTAAGCTTTGTTGTTAGCTTTTTTTATACTTTTTTTTAAAAAAAAATGTGCAATTAAAAAAGTTGTTTTATTTATCGTGACTGCAATAAGTTACGAATTCTTCAATTATGGTTATAGTTCAACTTATGCTTCCATCTAATAGCACATATTTTATTCAAAATGGGAATACAAAATTCACTAATAATTCAGTTGCTTGCAGTAAACATGAGCTCTTATATTTCGAAATCCTTTAAATAAAGTTTATTACATTTTTTGGCCACAACAGTTACTTTTTTAGTCAAGCTAATGAAAAAGCATCTAACTACAGATATAAATTTTTCAAAAGTTTTATTAGAAGAACATAATGAAGGAAAAATTCTTTCAGGTTATTTATTTTTGAGTAAACATTTAAAATATTATAGTAAAAATTATTGATATTTTTAAACCAATATGCAAAAGAGTTTTTCTCTCTAAGGATGCTTACCTTACATAGAGAGATCGTTTTTGCGATGTTCGTAAGCTCCCCGATGTATTATTTAGCATCTGTTCCCTGAGGTCATGGATTTTAGCTTCGAACCGATTATACTCTGGAAAAAACATCAATCGAAGATTTTTACAATATAATGGATTTAAATCCTAAATAAAAATTTTGAAAAACCATGATATAATTACCAAAAGAAAGTTATTTCCAATATAAATACATGACAGAATTTTTTTCTCAAGCATACACACACACACACACACTAGAGAGGATCATTTATCTTATTTAAAATTAGAATGTTAAAATTTTTTTAACTTTAAAATGAATATTTCTCGCGAAAAAAGTGAATTTTATTTCAATTACAATTTATACAAAACTTTAAACTCGAGTGAAATTCAGTGAGAGCGCAAATAACACACTTGCAGCAGGAAACATACCCAAAGTATAAATTTAAATGCAAAATAAGTAATTTTATTCTTTCCCCAGAAATTTAAATGAACAGAAGTTTCGATCAAGTTTTCCTCGATTTCACCCAAAGAAAAGCCGAGACGTACCTGGAAAACGTGTCCCTATTCCTCCAAACGCATTGGAAATCTCGTAAAAGAGAGCAGTTACTTTAATTTCTAATCGCTGCAATTACGTAGCACACGAGAAAGGAAATGGCGAAGAACAATGCACCTGTTTTGTAAGAAAAAAGGATTTCAAGAGAGCCATTTTCACCATCACCTGCAACATCCTTCGCTAACGAAAAGGTACCCGCATTATCGTAACTGAGAGGCTCTTATTTTTTTCTTTATCAGTCCAGAGGTTCGAAGTTCGAGCACGTCATCGAGTTGTCAAGCTTTCATTTTTTCCCCCCTTTAAAAAAATAAAACACAGGATGACGTTATCGGGTTTCAGTACCGATGTACAGATTTGAAATGCCGACAAAAAGGACTTTCGTTTTCAACAATCACGGTCATTTCAAGTGAAATGACTCATGTTTTGAAATCAAGATACTAAACGTCAGAATCTATAACTTTTGATTCAAGTGAGATTCAAAAGCTAACGTTTTTTTAAATTGTGTTTGCAATTTATATGTTACATAAAAAATATTTCATGACTTGAAGTTCCAATTTTTTGGCTGTTTTTTTAAAAAAAAATTCTAATACATATTACATTAAGTTTGTGACAAAAGATGTAAATAAAATTATTCATTTAATCCGAATCCATATATTTTCTTCTATTTCAATATTAAATTAATAAAAATTTGATGAATCCCTCCCTTCACCCATAAAGCTCATTTTTTTATAAAATTTAAATAATTTTGAAACTTTGACAAGGGAATTTAATTATCAAAACAATCAAAAATTCATATAAATTTTTTTTTTTCATCATACAATAAAAATGCGTAGTTTTTTTTATTGTATAATGTATAATGCATTTAGGCATTTTGAAATCAAGAAAATTCATTTCGAGGATGTGAATGAAATCAAAACAGAAGTATTACAAACTTTCCTTAAAAAAATCTCTAGATCATTAAAAACTAGGCCAGTTTGAATAATTTTTGCAATCAGCATTTTCCCTTCTCTCTTTTTCATTTTCTCTCTCTCTCTCCTCTTCTTCTTAAATTAATATCACCATCTCAGATAAGATCGATGCACGTAAAAATTTTAATTAAGTTCAATGAACAGAAAGTTAGAAGAGAAAGAAGATATATACACTCAGCCCTAGCAGTGACTTAGTTCTTAATACGAAGAATAGGATGATCTATTCATTCTAAATGTAAAATAAATTTTATAAAAGTCTTTCTGGAAAATATTTTCTAATTTTTGGTTTTCAACGATTGATTTTTGATTTATTTATAACCCCAGATTTTTTATTAATCATTTAGGTTCCTTCAAAATACAAGTATTCCAACTACTAAATCTAATAACTTTTCGAAATACCACATTTCCTGTTACACACTAAAATGAACTCATTTATAATTGAATAGTGGGGGAAAAATCAGCACTTAATGCAAATATACTCAAAATACATTTCTATATCGATAAAAGGCCTGCCACATTCATGCATCCAAAATACAATTCTACATTACACATCGGAATATCCGATTCCTAAGCACAAGCCATTAGCATAGACATATCTAATCACGCAATGGTAATTCAGCAACACACGAAATAATGGTTTCTGTACGCCTTCTCGATTCTAAGTTGGACGACAGAATTAAAAACGTGGAAAGCGCAGAGGGTGGGGATGAATAAAAGCGATAGAAATCCACCGAGGGAACGTCTCAAAGATGTCGGTGCGCCAAAGGCCAGGCGTGACATCGTAAACGGCAAGAATAGACGCTTCGCTTTTTGAAGGAAAACAATATGCATCGTTTTTCAACATCTTTCACGACGGCGATTTGCATCTCGACTCATCGTGGGGAAAAAACACGCAACACCAACATCCCTCTGGGTAGAAAGAGCGAGCAAGTAAACATCATTAACAGAGATACCTCCGAAATACTGTTTAAACCCTAGAAATATTTCTACCTTCGAATTAAAATATCGTTATCTGGATGATTAAAAAAATTAAAAGGAACAGTTCTTTTATAATTCATCAAAATCTATGGTTCCACGAAGAAAATGTAGAATTCATGCGAGTTGCAACTATCTGTCCACAGATTGAAAAATACCAGGGCTTCGAACCGAAAGTGAACCAAAAAACCAGAAAAAACAGTTATTTTGGTCGGAACGAAAACAGGAACTGAATTGAAAAAAAAAAAAAAATATTTGTTTATTTCGGCTCGATATATATTCAGTCATTTTGTTACAGTACACAACTTATCAATATTTTATAATTTAATACCAATCATATAATCATCATCATTACATGCACATTTTTTGTTTATGATAGAATTATATCATTAGTAGAAATTGGAATTTATATAAAAAGTATAGGTATATTTATTCGAAACTGAACCGAAAACCGTTATTTTTAACGGAACGAAAACCGGAACTGAACCGATATATACTCGTATTTTTTAGTTGAACCGGAACGATAAAAAATTACGGTTCAAAGCCCTCAAAAATACACCCATTTTCAGCTTCTATTAACCAAATTTTCAGTATCAGTTCAATACTTTTATCCCATACCGAAATTGAATCCGTCACACATAGATCTGTAATAGAAGGGTATTTTTAATATCTTTTTGGGTTTCAAACGTAGCTCATGGAAGAAGTTATTAATTCCTTTCTAAAAGATCGTTCGACCGGGTGTATCCTCGGGTGAGTGAGTGAATGTTAACGTCGCACTGTTCAGCTACACGAGGGCTTTGGGCGACGGACCTCGTCATTTTGAACCATTTTCAAGTGACGAGGACGACACCTGAGCTGGCACCCCCTCTCCTAACTACCACACCACACTAACGGGTGGATGTTTGAGCTCTCGGCAGATTTAATGTGCATCGCTCCCCTACACGGCGGGTTTTTAGTGGTACTGAGCTAGAACTCGTGGCAAGGCCAGCCACGACCCGATACCTTGAGCACAGGGTGTATGTTCGGGGTCAATGTTTTCACACTTTGAAGCTAAAAGAGGTTGATTGAGGATGGCGCAATTTTGAACGGTGATCAAATGATGAAGACACCAGTGAGGCTCCATCCAGAGAGAGAGAGATGATTTCAATCAACACCTTTCATATATTACCAGCATTAGTTACAAGCACAACAATCATTTGATTCTTCATAAAAAGATGAGGCCTCCACATTCCAAAGGCACAGTCTTTTCTGATTTAATACCGAAGTATATACATCATCATCGCGATAGTCGACAGAAAGGTGTGATCTCGACGCGACGCTACTCCTCACAACATAAAATCGGAGAATTCAGATTATAACGGAATGAAATGCTAATCAGTTGGATAACCGAGATCTATAATCGAGTCTCATATATTTGACCTTCTCTTTTCTATATTTAATAAGGGCATGTTTAACTATACCGGAATCTTTGCCTTAATCATATGCTTGCGAGTAAGTAATGTGAATGTTTATTTTAATTAATCTAAGCTAACAACGCGTTATAGCGCGTACGCATTATTTTAATCAACCATTTTAGACTACCCTTTTTAAGCTAGGATTAATGTCAAACTAAACCTTTATATATAGGGGGTGGTGGCATTTGATTAAGGGCTTAATCTCGCATTGTTAAGCAACGAGGACGACACTTGAGCCGACACCTTATTCCAACTTCCTCACAACGTCAACGCGAAGATTTTGTGCCTCGAAAGAGTTCATGTGCATCAACCCCTCTAAACATTGCGAGTCTTCAGTGGCACCAAGACTCGAACCTGCAACGTGACAAAACCGGCCACGAGTACGTGAGTGAGTTAATATTAACGTCACCTTCATCAGCTACACGAGGGCTTTGGGCGACGGACAGAGCAATTTTGAACCGTGGTCAAGTGACGAGAACAACACATGAACTGACACCCCTTCTCCTGACTTGCACACCACACCAACGGGATAACGTTTGAGCCCCGACAGATTTAAAGTGCATCAGCCCCTCTCACGGCGGGTCTTCAGCGGCACTAGGCTCAAACTCATGATACTCCGCCTGCGTGTCCGTGACTACAGCGGCCACGCAATGAGTACATGACCTTGACAACTATATGTGATATAGTACCCATGATGATATATTAACCCATAATTAAGATAAATATAAAACAAGTCATATAAAAAAATTTTTGTAAGTCAATTCCTACTTAGATCAACAAAGAAAATTTTTATTTTTATTAAACAGTTACAATTAATATAAATATGTATATACATAGGATAGAATCACAACATTAAGTGGTATAATTAATTTTTATTCATTATCGTTAAAGTATCGTATTGTCATCCAAAATAATCGTGTGTATAAAATTTCAGTTCGACTGAATGCTTTAAAATGTGAGAAAAAAAGCTCAATGGTATTTTATTAACGCGATTGAAAATTCCCCCAAGAGAAATAAACAAATAAATATATAGAGAATGTGAGTTAATAGTAGGAATTGGAAAAAAAAAAAAAAAAAATGTGAGGAAGTATCTATTTCATTCATCAAAGTATAATTTAATTTTTAGACAACGCGCGCGAGCAGTTTTATCTATGCTATCGATACTGGTTAAATAATTTTTTGGCCTATGTCCCTTCTACATCTCCTAAGAGTTGGTACCTCCCATTAACTTGAACAAAAATCAGCAGGGCTTTGTGACTCAATGGAATGGATCGAATCCCCCATTATTTCGTACGATAATGGAATCAGGATTCTACTTCGAAAGTGCCGGTGAAAGAGTCCGAGATTATAAACACTGGATGACCGTACCCTTCAAGCACTTGGAAATTTGCGTTCCAAAGGAAACGAAAAGAATTAAAATCCGATTTTACGGTTACATTTCTGAGGAATCCTATTTGGGACTTGATCTGAACATGATAATGAACTCGAACCTTTATCCACAAACCTCGTTCAACAAAACAGATTCACCTAGAGAAAAAGCGAGCATTCCTTTCATTCTTCCCTGCACTACGTATTATGTTTTAAAAACAAGCATTGTTTACATATGCATCGTAATTTGTTTTGAGTGCACACAAACTTCTTTCCAGATAGACCTCATCTCGCTTCAGAGACCAAAAGGGGTGTCATCGCTAAGTGGCCTAAGTTCCTGGGGATTAGAGTTATTAGTATTCCGTCTTCGTCCATCACGAGCGAAGGGTGCGTGGGAAACCACCGTGGTCCGGTTGGTGACGCAATTTTTCTCCGTTTGCTCCTCCCCTAGGACCTTTTAAGGGCGAAGCCATCTATCTCTCTTCCTTGAGGACGATGGGATGCTCGAGATAACGAGAGGGTGGAGTCCTTGAAGGTTGGCAGACGATATTTAAATCGGTGAGACGGAAATAAATTTTAAAAGTCGGACACTTTTATGAGACAGGAGAAGGTGACACGCACTTTTCCCCATCGTCCATTAAGATTTTCAATGGAATCAAATGCACCATAAAATAAATGCATTTTGGCCCCTAAATTTTTCTTCTATTCCCCTCCCTCGAAGATGGCAAGGAAATGCGTTGATATCCATAATCAATTTCCAAAAATATGCAGATTGTCTCTATCATGTTTTACCACACAAAGATATAAAAAATAAAATAGTTAAAATCTGGAAAATTTAAATGGCATTTAAAAGAACAAAGTATATCCTCACTAACTCAAAAGCAACTAAAATAAAATTATAATGTATATATGCAGTTTTAAAACAAAAATACTCATTCGTTTAAATTTATACACGAGATTTAAAAAGATAAATGGAAAATACACCTCTGTTTTTAACCCATTCAGACTTCCGAATGAAACGTTTTATTTCTACGCTTTTGCAGTTGAATGAGAGACAGAAGAAAGCGATTTATTTTTAATCAATTCAACACGGAAAGAAAAGGGGCGGGGGAATTCAACACAGATTTCCCAACGAAACTCATCCTTGCTTCAATAACACAAACACAACTTTTAAATTGGATATTACTTTTTCTTTCCAACTGGACGCTTATTTTTGAAACTCGGAACATAATTCGAGATTTAATGTACTTTTCTTTCTTTTGGTTTTCCCTTTCAGTGGGAAGGACAAATCAGATCTTTTTCAGATGTGATCAGATGTCTTTTGGATGTAGTAAGATGCTCAAGTCAACAAACATGAAAACAGGTGACATTTCACCTGTTTTCATGATTCGTCACATGATAAATCGATTAGAATAAAACAAGACTAATAAAACTAATACATAAAGTAAATTGAAAACGACGCATAATAGAAATAAGATAATAAATTATTATAAAAGTATGATATTTGAGGCACGAGAAATGTATGTTATAAAAATCAAACTTGCTAAATCTTATTTTAGTACACATCTTTGTTCATCGCCCACCATATCTTGGTGAATTATTGCTGACATACTGGATAAAAATCCAATCCGGTTCAGTTACAGCTGTTGCTCAATTTTAGGCCATTTTAGGAACGAAAGTTTTTTTTTTTCACTTCAAATACTAACTAAAGCAATATAAGTGAGAAGTGATTGTTTATGAATAAATCAGAAGTAACAAGAGGATTATTGGAAACAGACTTCAACCAAATTCAAACGGCGAAAACGATACGTGAGATTGCAACCCATTCACCTAACTTCCACATCATTGTAATGCAGTGGGGATCCTAGGGGGGGGGGGCCCCTCGGGGCCCGGACCCCCCTTCCCCTTAACCCTTGATTTTTTTCTCAATTGGTTATAATTCTATGTATATATTACGTAAAATTTAATTATGTATTTGTTAGTAATAATTTTAATATAATTAATGCTAATTATCTATTCAATAATTTTGTACTGTTTTTGTTCCCGAAAATCGAAACAATTAAAAGAATATGTTGGCCGACGTATTGGAGCATGATACCAAAATGGCGGACTTTCGACTCTGGACCCTCCCTCCCCTTGAAAGTTTTTTGTGTGAGCTACTGTTGTAATGCGAACTGAGATTGATTCAATATATATCAGTCCTGCTACACGACAGGTCTTTAGTAGCAGGATTCGAACCCACGACTCGATTGCAATAACGCTGTCCATAAGTTCACGACCACTGTGAAAGAAAAACTAGTTGAAGCCGAGATTGGATGAATCGATTTACATCAGAACACTCGCCAAAGAACAATACTACGTCATGACCAAAAATTAAAAATTTAAAGTTCACAAATGACAAGACCAAAAGCTAGTGACACGTAAAAATTACACAATTAAAACCGTAAGAATCGAAAACGCAAACGTCTAGCAAGAAGGAAAGCAATCTTTTGATCAGGAAATGAGTCTTTTAGTCATCCAATACAACAGGTAAATAACCCCTCTATATTTTAACTGCCGAATGGGTGGCGTAGTTAGTTTGTCGAGGGCCTTCTGCACCCAAAGTTGCGGGTTCGACCCCGGTCCAAGTCGGTCAATTTTCATGATGCGGAAAATCGACAGCGGCCATGTCGTATGATTATGCGGCACGTAAAAAATCCCTTGGAGTGCCCGTTCGGCAAAATTCCTAAATTCAATTTCGCATCGTCAGAGCTCAGGTGCCTCCCTCTGGGGAGGAAACTGGGTGACAAAATGACTTGCGGCAATTGGTATTGCCTATAGGGTGGGGAAATAAAAAGTGACAGCAGCTCATGGGGAATGAGCGAGGTCTCTGCAAAGGTAAGAAATACCAATACGCAGCCCCACTAGGAAAAAAGTCTGTTTCGATGGCTCAGAGGTAGCGTGCCCGCTTCGTGAGCCTAAGGATGCGGGTTCGACCCTGCCTGGAGTCGATAGATTTTTTCGATGCGAAAATCATAGGCACGCATACCATATGCTTATGTCACATGTAAAATATCTCTTAAGTATTAATTTGGCTCTGGTACTCTGGGCAAAATTAAATCACGGCAATATTCAGCATCCGGCGAGAGCTTGAATTAAATTAATTCAAGCTTTCAAATTGGGTAGCGAGATCCGCCATTAAATGATGCCACCACTGAAATGGATCTCACATTTGGGGACTTGTCACGTCTGCAAGGGTTTAATTGCTAGCATGCAGCCCATTACAGAAGAAAAAATTGGGGGTCAAGATTTGGACAGGTAAGCAAGTGTCCTGTTTTGTGACTATGTTTGTTCTGCTGAGATTATCCGACTAAAGAGTCATACTCTGTTTTTAATCTGAAATTAACCACAGTTTCTTTACGTGTGGTCTACGACTAAACTTCATTCCTATCATCCTTAATATTCTCCTTCGATTTGACTGATAATTCTTTGTCGCATACCATATTTTTTTTTCTTTTCTTCTGAATGAATGGGATCTCTTTTAATAAGAAACTCTGCACCTTTTTTTGCCCCTCCACAGTGTTCAGTGGAATTCTAATGTCTTAAACATTCATATTTATCTCCCCAATTGCTTGTTTTGTTTTATGCAAACATTTCTGACAAAATTTAATTTGGAAACATTTATAATTTCAAATGTGCAGGGAAGCCAACATTTTATAGAATCTCGAGCATTGAATTAAAATTTCAAATACATAGAAATAAAATACAAAAAAGGCTGAAATATGTCAACTGCAAAACTCATTAATTTTTTTATAATAGAATAAAACATTTGTATCGACATTTGTTGTGTTTGATGAATTCCAATTCCTTCTTGCTTTAGCACTGTAGGTTCTAGTACTTCTTCACTTTTATTTTATATTACGA
>BMAV01017549.1:53612-68829 GCA_019973955.1 Trichonephila inaurata madagascariensis | reverse complement strand
CCCCCCCCCCCCCCCCCCCCCCCCCCCCCCCCCCCCCCCCTGCGATAGCACTAGGTTTCGCCACTCGAATGGTTATTTTGAGAGATTCACAGTGCCGTAATAAAATATTTATACAAGTCAGCTTTGAAGAATCAATTGCAGACATATGCACATTTGCACACAATTGTTTTTAGATTCTCATTTTATGTATTGTTTCCATAAATCGAACAGAGAGATGTAATTTCAAAAACTTCCCATATTTTTCACCCCCCTCCAATTGTTTTAAAGAACTTTCAAGTTTGCTATTTTATTCTGAAGTAAATCGGTAAAATTTGAAATTAGCTACTGAGTTTACCCTAAATTCAATCTTATATATTCTTTGAAACATTTCGATTTTCTTCAGAGGTCGGCAAGAATAATATCACATTTGATTTTTAAGAGAAGCAAGGATGAGGTATAACCTCAATGCGACGTACGATTTATGCTACTAGTGTGTACTAATTAATAACAATCCTTTTACGTGATCCTTTACGAAATAGTTACATATGAATTTTCCTCAACTTATTCATATAATTATACGTAGATTCAAATAGTTATATCACAGTATATTTTAATCTATGTTAGGTAGTTCCTGCAATAACATTAAAATCAGACATAATTTGTTTTTGTACTCTATAAGAACAAATAATTTTAGTTATTATAATCCTTAATTTAAAGAGATTTTTTTTCCAAACTGGTCTGCAAGCTGTAATACCAATTAGCAAGGAAATATTACTCTGTTTGTTTTCAGCAGCAGATTTCGAGACTTGTGCGAAATGTCAAGTACTCACCGATATGATTTGGTCTCCCCTTCGCACGTCCCCGCTGAGATCCGCGGGTCCCCCCGCCAGGATAAAGGAGATGAAGATGCCTTCACCATCCTCGCCACCGACGATGTTGAAGCCCAGCCCCGTCGCTCCTTTTGACAGCACTACTTTACGAGGCTCTCTGTAAAGAAAAAAAAAAAGAAAAAGATTTTATTAAAATTTTTTAAATTATACTTTTTTCCCCCACAAGATTTTGAGTTGCAAAAAAATTAAAATGTGGTAAAATAAATTACTTATGATTTTAAATATATTCAGCACTCCAAGTAAAAAATAATTTAATATTTAAAGTTTCAAAAAGAGAAATATATTATTCATATTGTGAGAAAACTACATAAGACATACAGGTAAATTAGATGATTAAGGTGAAGGGTCGTATCTAAATAACCTGAAAAAAGTCTAGTAGATGGCCATTTTTTTCATCCTTCGGAATCTATATAATTAAATTATGAAATGTTTACAGTCAATCAAAATCGATCCGTCTAGTATCAATGACACACACTTTTTCACACTTACATTGCAACGAAAATAAAATTTGATAGATTCAAATTTTTATAATGTTGAATTAAAAAACCCACACAACATTTGAAGATGTTAGAAGCATTTCATCCCTTGGAATATTGATGAGCAATGACTGCGTCTTATTTTGCAACAACAAACATTAATGAAAACGAAAGGAACTCATTATTATAATTACAACCTTTACGCGCACATAACCTATTCTTTTTGCCCTTGACACGAAGACGGAAGATGCGAATTTCTCCTTGTACGAAAAAGACGCGTGTCAATCTAACATTCCAAGTCAATGCTCGGGTATTTGGGAATTATTTATGTTAGTACCAGAAAGACTGCTCTATCTATTCCTTTACGGATTCCGGCATGAGATTTGTTTTTGAAAGGGATGGACAAGAAAAATTTTCATTCACATAGCTTAAGTACTGGACATTTCAATACTGAAACAAAGAATTAAAATGTTATGTTTTCTAAAGAATTATACTTGGTTTTCGATTGATTTGGATGGAATAGTCTGCGGATCAAATTTGACTGTGCTTCATTTGGGTTTCTTAGTCACCGTTTTCATTGGTGCGCAACAGGCTACCGCGACGGAAAATTTCACAAACCATAGTTTTGTGAAGAGGACAATACTCGCAGAACTTCAGCACCAAATCATCGTGTAGCAGAATCCACAATATGACGGTTTTTTCAGCATAAATTAGTCTTTTCGCACTACACACTGGTAGTGGCGCAAACAAAAAATTTTCAAAGTGGAAGGGGGGGAGGGTCCACGATCAGAAGTCCACTGTTCTTGTATTATACCTCAATATGACGCCAAACATTCTTTTGATTTTGTTGGTTTTGGAAACAAAAAACCATGAGAATATTTTTTTTTTGAATTCATAATAAGCATTAATTAATAAAACAAATCGTTAATAACAAATATTTCATTAAAATTTACGTACTATATGCATAGGATTATCACCATCACCAACAACAAAGTCAGGTTTGGGGCCCCAAGCCAGATCTTACAAAAGATACGTACTTGGCACGAATCGGACTTTGGGCCCTCTAGAACCTAGCCCCCCCCACAGTACAGGGGAGTACGTTACGCCACTGCCCATCCTTAAATGTTATAAGCTATTAAGATAGAAGTGGGCCCTTTTAAAACAAAATGATTCCGATAATAAATACTTGCTCTTCCTTCGTCTCGACGATATCTCCAGTGTTAAATTATTTTAATTCCACTCTTACTTAAAAAAAAAATCAAGAGAAATGTTTTGTAATATTTCTTTTTCGTTTCATTCTAAAGACAAAATGCGGAAATCTATACGCAAACGAAACAAGCCTTTCGACATTCGTGCAGGCAAGCGAATACTATGAAAAGATGGTAATAACTATTCTCACCATATACAAAGGTATTGTTCATGTCGCGTGCAAAAGAATTCCAGTGTTTCCGAGCGAAAAACGATGACTTAATAACAATTTTAATCGTTCTTAAGATTTTAAGTAGATAGCACAGTCGCTGCATCACCGATGACGTCAATATCATTTACTAAACATCTCCTTTATTCCGCACATTTCCTCCTTTCGAATCTACATTTACAGAAAACAACAGCTGATGATAAAAAAAAGAAAAGGGAATTCCTTTTCATTTCGCAACCTGTGTGACGTTAAGTGCAGAAGGGTCCTTCAGATGCGAGGAATTTGGGAAAATAACTTCCGGGTAGGAGAATCTCATCGGGAATTTATGTTTATTTCTTTGTGGAAGGGTTTGATTTATGGGGATGGAGTGCATGAGTAGAGTGGAGCAGCAGGTGTTCGCAACGACTTTCATTTTCGGGATGATGCGATTAAAAGGCCCGGCCCATCCATTCCAAGGGCCTCGGGGATATCATTGGAAGAAAGCGGAGCACACGAGATTACAAATCGCGATCCTGGAGATAAAAAAGGAAATGTATTTTAGGCGAATTTTCGAGGATAACTAATTGACTGATGTATTTCTAAGGTGAAGAATATGGAGCTTTACAAGTCATTACAATAGGCTTTTGAAATAATTCAAATAACGGAGAAAAATATTTCATCTTCATCAACACGTTGAGTTATTAAAATGCTAATGAAAACTTATTAACGCAAAACATATAATCCACCTATTTAAAATATTAATTTCATTACCTTACCTATTTTGAGGCAGATTACATCGAAAGGTAGAAATAATTCTTGAAAATGCTCATGCTATTGTTTTAAAGTATTAAGAGATTATCTTTTCCACAAAAATTAAAATAATTTAAAATCATAACAAGATATTTTATGAATACCGCCTCTTTCGATTTTCAATAAACGAGTGCACTTATTGGATAACAAATAACTTAACCCTCCAAGCGGTCTGCACGTAAAATTCCGCCATTCCAGAGATGCTTTTTCTGCCTTCAAGCAAGATTCCCAAAAGCGGCCGAGCCGCATTCTTAAAAATACGGCTCAACCGCTTTTGAGAACCCCACCTGAAAGCAAAAAAATATGTACGGTGCATTTTTGAAGCATCTCCAGAATGGCAAGACTTTAAGTGCAGACCGCTTAGAGGGTTAATGTGGCCTGTCGCCTTAATCTCCCCCACCCCTTCTACACCATCCATCTGAAAATACGTTTTTCAAATCATGCATTACCACGACAGAACAGATATATAAAAAATTTAAGAATTCAAAACATTTACAGAAGTTGGTTAAAATTGTTACTATGAATTTTAATTCCTGTTACAATTTTCCCCATTTGTTTCAAGTTATTATGTATTTTCTCTATTTATTCCATAAAACTATAATTAAAAGGTCAACTTTCATTCAGTTAGTGTTATAGAATTGTGAATACTCTAAAAAATTAGGTCTGCGCACAATACGTTGTCGGTTAATATTTTAATATTAATATGTATGCAAGTTTATTGTTGCCGCGAATACTTTTTAGCATTGTCAACAGTAAAAGAGTAATAACAGTTCGAGGAAGAATTTCTTTTTGACTATGTTATCTAAGGCACAAATAAGTATGCCTCTATGCTTTACATATTCAAAACAGTTAGCAGATTTTAATAAAAGCGAATGGAAGGGGGTAAAGAACGTAAAATATAATTCCGATATTGTGTGGTGGTATACAAAATTATATGTTCATCATTTATAAGGGGCTTATTTCAGTAGAATAAAAAATCAGTATATCACGACAGATTAATTTAAACTATTAATGTTTAAAATATTTCACAATTTGATCCCGTTCTGACGACCCACGGCATAAACATACAAACACTTTACATATATAATTCTAAGAGAAACTTCAAATGTTGCAGATAAAAATACGCGCGATTCATTTATCCTCACAATATGAATTTAAATTATATCATTGATGGGCGACAGAATGGAAATAAGGGAATTCCGATGACAAAGCTCTGATGTGATAGGCTCGCGAGACCGTCCACTCATCACAAATTCATTCACTTTATGGATCACTTTTTAGCATTTCGTGCTTCGGAACAAGTACCCTCGATATCCAGCGCGGGATATTCTCACGCGGCCTTCACGTTTTTTACAATGGGAGAGGGAAAACCAAACCCGGAAACGCCATTGAAAAAATAAATAATCCAAAGTTTCCTGCAATAGAAGGGAAAAGCATACAAAAAATTAGATATTTGTTATTGTGCTCGCGTTTATACAACGGAAGGTGGAGCCGACCGACATTGAAAACACTACCCATTGTAAAGAAATAGAGAAAAATGCAATACATAAAAAATCAATATTCTAATGGGAAATGTAATTTGTAGAAATAAACCCAGCCGACATGGAAAACCACATCGTTTCATCAACATAAGGGAATAAGACGCAAAATTCAAATTTTGGTATGCTTTTTACATAACTTGTCGCTGTTGGTGGCGCAAAGGTTCCAAACACATTCCGCTTTGGGAGTTGCGGGATTTAAGTGAATGAGGGTGTGGGCATTATGTATCCAATCACATTTCCGTAGTTAAAAATTTTATATAGTAAAAATGTTTCTTACCTATTTATTTCACATTTAAACGTTTTAACACATACCTTTTATTTTTTTTTGTAAATGTAAGTTAAAAATGACAGTGAATGAGCTTTAATTTTATAACATCATAACAAGTTGCTTCAGATTAATTCTTTTAAATAATTCACATTCTACAAAGAAAAAAAAATAATATTTCGGAAAATCTCATAATTGAAAAAGGTACCTTTTCGTACCTTTTGCCGTAATTACGGTAGGTCAGAATTCACGGTTCGCGAGCTGTGGCCGGCGTTAGGGCCCTTTCACACAAGTCAACTTGAGCCACACCTAACAGAATGAGCAAACAGTTGGGAGCCAGTTTTGAATGGAAATTGCCAGGGTCCCTTCGCACATGGTTCAATGGTTCCTACTGTGCAACTCCCCCCCCCCAAAAAAAACACTATTACGTTCTTCATCTTATTAGTTGACTAAACTAAAAAGATATCACAGAACCTACATTTTTCACATGTAGCTACTTGAGTATTGAAAAGCTTTTTAATGTTCTTAGGTTTCAATCATTGTACCAACGAATCCAGTACTCCCTTTTCAGTCAAGTTCTCGCATGTGAAAGGAATTTCCTCCCGTCTTTACACCAAAGAACTTGTAGGCTGACACAAAATTGCCTCGAGTGAAACTGGCCTAATTTGTCAAGTAGGGGTTTCCCGGTCCTTTACTACTTAAGACCCGCTAAGTAGAGGGCTGATCTTAAATCTGCCAAGGATCAAAGATCTCACGTGGTCTCCTCGTGATATTATCATGGTTCGAAATAACGAGCTTCATCGCCAAAGGCCCCGAAATGCAACGTTCCTAAACAATACCTCCTGGCGATACGAATGAGTGGGGAAGAAAGTGAAAACTTCCCTCATGAAAATCCCTTCATTTGAAATCATTATTTAAACGATTACTAACGAATATTATCCAAGAATCGGATTTAAGTCTCGGGGCACTTCCAATCATTTTGCGAAAACATGTAATCATGCATTCTTAAAAAAGAAAAAGTGGTACAATCTTTTCCAAAACTATCTTCAGCATCACTGCAGTTCCACGCCGACTAAATGATTCCCGTTGATTGTGAATGCATTAAACTGTGCAAACAATTCTTGTTAAAAGGAGCAGCTCTTCTGCATTGTACTTCATTGCCCAAACCCCCTAATGAGCCGGCGAGTCATTTCAGGGCGTCTGGATTTTTCAGCAAGGCAATTTCCCCTTTGAGGAAAATGAGTTTTCAAGGCATTAAAAGCCTCCGAGATTAGACAGCATCAAACGAGGCGCGTTGCCTATTCCTTCTACCCAAACAAGTTCGGCTCGTTTCGTTTCACTTAATTTTCGAGTTAAATAACATTTAATAAGCTGGAATTTAAGAAGAGCCTACCTAATCCTTTAAGGCTTCCGACTTTGGCCAGGGATCGAACAACGAGCTAATTAGACTCTTCTTTCATTTGAGAGAGAGACTTAAATTTCATCTTTGCTGTAAAGTACACACACGGCGAGCAAGCGTCGTTATTAAAGAGGTGGATAAATAGCCTTGGAAGGGTAAAATGGTTGAGATCTCATTAGACGAGAAAAGTAATCAAGAAAGAAATGCATTCCCTTAAAAATTGATTTTTTTTTCGAATTGTAATCTTATTCGTGAATATTTTATTTCTGTACTCTATATTTAATTTCTTTTTCAACTCGTCCCTCACAAATACTTTTTTACTTCTTCCCATCGAAGAATGGCCCAATTTTGGAAAACATGCACTCTTCAGCGCGTTTTAAGAAATGCATAACAACCCACCGATTCTCTCTTGGGTTCTTTATTCATAAAAACACTTTTCCAAAGCAATCATCAAAAACTATGGGTCAAGAGAAAGCGTAACTTTAAACGCTATTTAAAATAATCGCTTTTCAAAGTTAAGAATAAGAGGAACAGTATTTCCCAACCGGGGCACATAGAGGATTTGATTCAATTTTTGATTTACGTCGCATTCTGAAGATACACGAGGGTTATTGGCAGCGGACCTTTTAATTTTAAACTATAGTCGAGTGACGATGACAATACCTCAGCTGATCTCTCACACCACGCCATGGTGAAAAATTTGAGTATCAAAAAATTAACGTGCGTTAGTCCTACAAGGCGGGGATTGAAGTTTTGAGGAGATCCATAAGAAAAAATTAACGAGCTTCGGTGATTAGTAATATAAACTACGAGGTGTTCACATAAAATTAATTTATTTTAATATTTTATCAAAATATAAATTAATGCCGTAGAAAGTCCAAAAATTCCTGAGTATATAAGCCATTCGTATTTTTTGGAACCTTCTATAGTGAATAGGATAAAAAAATATATATGCCTTGAAAATTCTACAATAAATAACTTAAGTTTCAACTAATCTATAAAAAGTCAGGCAGATAGTCGTTCTAGTCTGTAGTGAGAAATCGGTATAGTTTCGGTGTAATGTATCGTTTGTATGGGTTATAGTTCCCATGAGCTATGTTTCCATAAGTACCAAATGGAAAAAGGTGCCTCTTGGGGTGGACGAGCAGGGATGTAAATAATTCTCCGATAAAAAAAATATTAAATTTCAATCTACTTTTGAATTTTACACATGTATGTTATACATTTAACAACTTCCTCTACGTATTCAGCACTAAATGCTTACAGTCGCAGAAAATTGCGCAATCATAAGTACATCACACATGCTTATGTGGGGTCCATGTACTTGAAGTTAGGACCCCAGGGGAGTGGGCGAATCTTTGCTTTAAGAGAACCTAATTTAGTACTACATTATTATACCTAATAGAAAAAACATTAGTATAGTATAGTTTATACAATACTCTTACATTCACCCAACCAGCTCTTATATGTAACCATATTTTAAAATCTAGCGCGTTTCTCCAAAGCGAATACATCCGAAATATCCAGTGGGTTTTCCTTTTACACCAAACAATAATGAAAAAATCCACCAGTCACTTTTTTTTCTTATTGGATGAGCATAGAAGACGTTATTCCCTCCATTTTTTTAAAGAGAGAAACTAGATCTTCAGAAGAGCAAGACAGACACCATCCTTCATATGACTGCCAGGAAACCGACAGAGGAAAGGGGAGGGGTGAAGAGCTCCAAATCCAAGGCAGCGACATGTTCTCCAAGAGCCACAGTGACCAAGAACTGGATATAGGGATAAATAATGAATAGATTATGGAAATATGAAATTGACCGGAAAGCTTTTATCTAGTGAGATTCTCTTCTTCGGAAAGAAAAACAACTCGCCTTCTTCACTTCTGGGGATTAGAAAAAGGACGACGACAAAGAATATCTGTAGCCTTCAGAAATAATGATTTTATAGTTGATTATTTTTTTTTTCATTTATTACATAAAATATGTCGATCGCAATAAAAATATGTATGAATACAGTTGTAGAATTTTTATAACTCTTAAACATTTAACAATATAGATCTGCATCTTATGTTTAAGATCTCTATCTCCTTATGTAGCTATCTTTGCCTTTTTTTAAAACATTAATTCATAGTTTAAGTATTTTATCACGCGCGCGTGTTTCCAAATGCAACTAGAATCTTCGCCAGTTTACTTCTTAATCTGAGATAATTTTCATCGTTGGCGCACTATCTGAATGCCATTCATTTCGGCGTGTGTTACGAATTACAACTATTTGTATTAAACAATAATAAAATATGCAGTAAAAATAGTTTTCGGATAGAAACAAGGTACGAGTAGTGAATATTTTTTGCATACACGGAAAAATTTATTCAAGAAAAATGTAGCTTTTTTGTGATGCAAAAAATTCTCTTGTGGTCTTTTTTATACTTTCCCCATTAATTACACCCCTTTTTTCCCGGTTAATTTCAAATTAAAAACAAAAAAAATCATGCTCTTGAGGGTTAACAATACACACGGATATACATTTATCATACCACATCTTGAAAATTTAGAAATGTTTCAAAAATACCCAGTTTCCTACCTTAATGCATAGAGTTAGAAAATTTTTCTATACAGGGTTGGAAAAAGTAAAAAACACTAATGGGGGTGAAAAAATAGTATAATAAAATTTGCTCTTTTATAAGTGAGTAAAATGAATGATATTAATGCTTGGACATTTTTATCTCTGTATATCACCAGAATGGGGCAGAATGTACACATAAGTCGGTATGAATTTTTAGACTATGCTACAGTATTAAAGCACACGCACACTTTCTTGACAAAAGGAAATGAATACATAACAAGTAATATAAAAAAATAGTTTTTAAGTCAATACCTACTTAGATCAACATCGAAAAATTTTATTTCCGCTACTTTTTATTAAATAGTTAGAATTAATATAAATATGTATATACATAGGACAGAATCACAACATTAAGTGGGAATTAGTTTTTTTAATTATCATTAAAGTATCGTACTGTCCTTTTAATTTCAATCCAACTGAATGCCTTAACACGTGAGAAAAAAACCTTTAAGTTTTGACACAAGTCGCCAAAAGGGTCGCTAAGTCGCCAACGTGGCTGTATATTTGTAATTCTTTAAATAATTAGTTTTAATCAATTAAAATTTTTATTAATTATAATTAAATTACTGTATTATCATCCAAAATAATCATGTATATAAAATTTCAGCTCAATTCAGCGCTTTAAAAAATGTATTTTATTAACGATTGAAAAAATTCCACCAAGATAAATAAATAAATATACAAATATATAAACAGTGCGAGCTAATAATAGAAATTAAAAAATTAACAAAAAGCGAAAGTAAACAGGCTAAATCGAGACAGGAGATGCATTTCTCTTCTTAAATTAAAACTTACAATACCACTTAATTTGTTCAAAGGATTCATTCAAAAAAACACGAATACCTTATTGTAGTAATAATAATAATAATAATAAAAGAAGAGTCAGCAATCTAAGGATAACTAGTTTTTGGATAGCCTGTCTTCTGGAATACAGTATGATCAAAAAGCAACCGAGATATTTTAATTAAGGAACCATTTTGCACACATATCCTTCCTCTATTGACACGGTTAAGGGTAATTGTTTCCATTCTGAGAACTCGGATGACCCCTAGCCGGTTTCTCCACCTTCATTTCGGGAGAGAAGTGTGCCAAACACAAACGTGCACAATCGAGGGCAAGGCTGCAGACATGGAAATCCAGAATGCGCAGCCCCGCAGGCTGCAAAAATAGATGAGCCCCTACCCATTTCACCCACATTATTAATATCCTAACCATCTCCATTATGAAACAGGGACATGACAAAATGTCAAATACTTTTAACGAGGTTCTGAGAAATTACTTTTGGTTGGCGAAAGCGGAGATGTCTCTCTTCCGTTTTAATACAGCTTCAAAAGTAATAAATAATTTAATAGGATCAACGTTCAATCCTATCACTTACAAATATAACGATTGCACCAATTTTGAAAAAGTTCGAAATAAACTTGCATTTATAACAAATGCATGTCAAGGAAATATCAAAGAGGCATGTTCATGAATGCATGCCACAGCTAAACAGTGAGATTAAGAGTAAACATGCATATTGTAGCTGACGAATTTGTGTGGTAGAGAGCATCTTATAATTTCTTACTTGCCTTTACAAAAAACTCGAGAAATTGTTTTATTTGTGTGTATTTTATTTATTTCCATCATTTTTGATAAAAGCAGTAGGGAGATTGAAAATTTATACGTGTATCTCTCCCCCCAGGGCGGAAAAGTTAAAAAAACAAACAACAACAATAAAATAACGGCATCAGTTTATACAATCCGTAACAAATCACAAAGAAAATCGATCAACACCCACGGAATATTGAGGAGGAAAAGGAAAAGAAAATGCTAATAACCTGCCCGTTTTACAGATTCTCCCTGGATCCAAAAATAATTTCCAAAGAGGAAAAACATTTCTGTAGCCTCCAGCAACAAAGAACATTAAAAAAAAAAAAAAAAAAGCCGATCATAAACACCTTTACTTTTTTTCAGTGGCGCTCCTGAAAAATCATTATCTGCACAAAAGGCGTGATTTACGAATCATCGAGCGCTATTTGGGCATGTGATTTACAGCTCCTCACCAGCAGAGAAAGACGACCCACCATCATTGTAAATCGACGATCACACAAACATAATTTATGTCTCTTTTACCTACATTTTTCTTCCGACGAAAAGGTATTCATCACCCGGTGTTATTTTTCGCATAAACTGCTAAGTATCCTCCACTGTTAAGCACATAGAAGCATCTTTATTAAAGTGCTTTCAGGGGATAACTGCCCTTTCATTTTTACCCCTTAACATACTTCGTTTGTTACGCATTATTGTATTAAGAATCAATTTCAAATGTTGTTTACCTTAAGAATTTTTACGGAAAAAATCCCGGAAGCTTCGAGATGCCATCCACAGAAGCAATTACAAGAAAACTTTGACCAATCATCTGATGTACAAGTACATCATTAAAAACAATACAATTGTCTGAATGTTCTTATGAAGTAAATATCAATCATTAACTTACGTATTTCGAAACCGAATATTCTTGCAACAGGATTCTTTGGTGATGAAATGAAAGAACAATTTATTTCTAACTTCCATCAACATACAAAACGGCACATTTGAACAAATATAAAGGTAAATTCAATTTACAAAGCTTGTGTATATGCATTGAGCTTTCACTTTGAAAACGAATTTAGAAGAAAAGAGTGACGTTCCCCACCATTTCCCCTTGGGGTCAATGAAAATAGTCTTTAATAAAAATTACTGTTGCCAAAACAACTATCTGACTGCAGTAATTTTGTTGTTCTCAAGTAACAATAAACGTCCTGCAACAAATTACTTACAATAAAAGCAATGGTTATTAAGTGAACCTTTTATATGTGAAATGGGTATGTACAAGAACAGGTAATAAGAGTTGGTTCATTACTTATTTTTTTTTATTCATACAAATAAAAAAACAATTTATTATTCTAACACATATTAGTAAAATATTAATCAGAATATCGAATGATATTCTGATTAGATATAATTTAAACCAGTGATTCTTAAACTTTCGATCGCCGCGGCCCCCTTTACGTGTCAGCCTGACATCGCGCACACCCAAATTTTGAGCACTCTTCCCCGAATCCTAATATATGGCTAAGTGATTTAAAGCTTCTTCAATAGTCCTAAGACTGCATCTGCTTTATTTATACAGACTTTTTTTAAACACACCCCCCCCCCCCCTTTAAAGAAACAGTACACATCTAATTATATACGTATATAAAAAATATTGCTAAATTCTAGTTTCAAATAAATAATGTAGGTGCAATGCGATTACGAAATCGAAATAGATGTAATCGTTATCGTATTGGCGCACGCACATGCGTTTCTACTATATATTTCTTGAAAATATGACTTTTTAGTAATGGTTATGTAGTTGCAAACACATTTAAAAAAAAAAAAAACTAACTCAAATAATATTCTTGATCGAAGTACATGTTCTGGTATTTTTATTGGGAACAACTCAGTGATCTAGTCTAGGAAAACACATGTCCCAAATTTTCCCACGAGGTCTTTCAGAGTCTGTAAAAAAGGAAATCTTAACACATACGATACAAGACTTTCGCAGATCCCCTCGAAAGACGCTGCGGACTTCGGGAATCCGCGGACCACAGTTTAAGAACCGCTCATTTAAACCATTAGTGAACGTAAACCAGACACAGGCAGAGTGATTAAAAAATTATTTTAAATATTTACGCTAAGGGTTTACTTAAATAATCTACGCTTAAAAAACATTGAATTCAAATCTTCATTTCGTAAAAGAACTAAAAGCAAGCAACCAAATGCTTCAAGTCGGCACAACGTAGTTCCACTTTGATTAAATTCACAGATACGCGATTGCGATTTCTGCAACAATGAATTTCTAAAAGCAGAACAGTTTCGCGCTAGTTCTTTCACTGCTCATTACCGGGGGAGTTTTTGTGTTTCTCAATTTCAAAAACCGGCTCGCAGCCTTATTGTTTTCTTCGTTGGTGTGTTGAGCCTTTCACCAAAAGACACTTCGATTATTTAAAGCGGTTTGTTACCATCCGTTGCCCAGTAACAAGATGAACAAAAAACGGGATCTGAATGTATAATGCCCCAATTAGAATGCAAAACTCATTTCATCCACAGAAAAATAAATATTCATCGAATATATTTGCCGTCAATGAATCAGACATCGATTAATAACAAGTGTTGTGCATCGCTGTCGGGCCTTTTCGATAACTTAGCTGCAAAGGGGAAAAAAAAAACAACCTGCTTGTAAATAATAAAGAAACACAACACCAAAATTTCTTAACCTCCAAATTAAACTTCTTAATCAGCACATTGTGCAACAGGTAAATTCTATAGATTTGGAAAAATTGGAGCTTCAAGTTGGAATTTCAGTTTAAACGAGCCCTGTGGTGGCAACAACAAACAGAGTATTTGTTTAGAAATCAATTATTTCTCAAAGTATTTACACAAGAAAAGAAATTTTGACAAAATACTCTACCGTCCAGATAATAACCACGTCTACAAAATGTTTTATAGGCATGTATAACAGCAAGTATTGTAAGTAAATCACATATTTGCTTTTTGAATATTTACTAAGTTGACAAATTATTTACTTAATTATTTCACAAACATACACAACTGATACGAAATATTTTTAATTTTTCAAGTGTAAAAAAATGTTTATGATATAAAACTAACACTGTTCTGTATTTAAACAGAGGCGCCCATAATTTCACTAGCATCAATATTTTTTAAAAAAATTGACAAACTAATAGAAGGGCATACCATAAAATCTTAAAGTGAAACGGTGTATCATTGAATATTTTTATAAATCAAAAGAATTTTTAAAAAAATAAAATAAAATTTTTTAAATATTTCACAATTTTCCCATTTATTGTTTTTAACTGATACACGTTCACAACATAGCCAACCAATGACCAAAAATGCAATGTATTCCATCGATCATCGTCCGGATCAGTTTCCATTCATGAGTTTCGACAGACTGTGATAGATGTTTGTTTAACATTGCACTGAAGAAATATCAGATTAAAGGCGACGGACATCGGAATTTTAAGCCACGATCAAGTGATGAGGACGACACCTCAGCTGGCATTTTACTCTCCAAATTTTCCCACAACACCAACGTGAGGACTTTGAGCCTCGATATTTTTTACATGCACCAGCTCTTCTATACGGAGGATCTTTATTGTAAACAAGACCCATTCCCTCGATTCGATAGAAATAACGCCGGTTACTACACTGTGACCATGACTACTCGGATACGAAAACGTCACATAATTCCCTCCCCCACTAAACTTTATAAACTGATGTCAAGATTTGACTCTAATGGCCGCCAAACCAGAAATTTTTATATATAGTGCTATCGAGGGCTCAATGGAAAAGAAAAAAAAATATGGCGGTTATTAAAAATACGGAATTAACTTGTTAAATGGTAGTAATAAATCATTTGCAGAAAATAATGAATTAAGGATATATATATATATAATATAAACTAAATTAATCTATTTAAAAGAGTTTGAAATCAAAACCAAATTATACAAGACTCATTTTTTTTAAATAATTTTTTTCTTGAAAATATATCAATTTTTTAAAAGAAAAGATAAATTAAATAGTACAAAAAATTCAATTAATGAATCAAAATTCAGCTGTACAATTTCTAGTCGAGTCTGTTTAATCACTCAGTGTTTGGTACTACGTTGATGAGGGCCAAATTACAAGTACATAAGTTCTGGAAATTTAAATGCCATTGCTATATATTATTTGAAAGGTTGCTGCACCCTTTCCTTTTGACATTTCGATAGCTAATATTTTATTAATGTGCCAATTATTATTTTTTTTTG
>BMAV01017549.1:30801-43484 GCA_019973955.1 Trichonephila inaurata madagascariensis | reverse complement strand
TAGAACTTGTTTTATAGATTAGAATACAATCCAATGAAAACTATGCTCTCAGACTATGTTTTTTTGTTTTTTGGTATCAGAATTTATATTTTTACATGCATCTATAAAAATTATAAAGGAGGCAATACAGAAATTTTTGAACAGAATGGCAAACGAACCCTAAATACAACGACATTCACCCTCCAATCTATGGAATGCTGAAAATATTTATAAATTATTCAAGTCAATCAGACGATGATGAAATACGGATTACAAACCGACCTTGAACCGGTCTACCTATCATCAATCGAGTTTCATTTATACAGATGCAGTGGTTAAATAAATGATATTTTTTTATGAGACGGATTGAACATTTTAACAAAGCAGTTTACAATAATCTGAAAGGAATGATCGATAGAATGGACATATATAAATTGAAATAATGTTATTTTAATTCAACATATCAAAACTTGCATGCTACAGTTCTATATCACCTAAAATAACAATCTGCTAAGGAATAAATAACGATCGCCATCAAAAAACACGATCGAAAGAGGAAAAGTTCAGTAAAAAAAGTGCTTTTGCCGGGTTAAGGGGAAAATACGAACATTTTATTCGTTCGTACAAATAATACTAATACACTATTGCATATTTAGATTAATTACAGCCAAAACTATATAACAAGAAAAATGTTTGTTTTTTACATTATACATAATATAACGGGAGTGAAAATGTAATTTAACAACTTAGAACGTGATGTTCCGATCGAAACAAAATGAAAAGCGCAAACAGGAATTTTGCTTTTAATTTCAATTTTTTTTAGATCAGGGATGCGACTACAAATACCGGTATGAGAAATAAATATATTTTAATAAATTAAGTATACATTAATTTTTCTGCAAGAGAACATTTAATGCATTGCTTTTCTAACATTATCGCAGCAAAGAAAATTTATATATCAATCGACTATACATAAATATATATATATTCGTCAGATATTTAACACATGATCACGAATACTGATCAAATAATGTGCAAGACATTATTTGATCAGCGCCCATTTTGCCATGTAAGCGATTTAAATATTGACTATTATATTTACGATTTCACAAGACACTCTTCAAGGAAACATTTTAAATTCATATTACTTGCCATCCAATAAAATTAAAACTCCACGCAGACATCAGTAGAATGATGACATCTAATTAAATTCCTATATCGCTCTGTCAAAGAAAAAAGTTTTAATTACCTGGGAATACTGCTCTTCTCGGAAACGGTCCGGCGAGGAAAATGCGTGGTAGTGGCAGCCGGACTTCGGGGTGATAACAATTGAGGCATGGCACACAACTTTCACGGGAAATGAAATATCCCACACGAAGACTGTACACACACAACACAACCGAAATCGCACGGCAGAAAGTTTCTGTTTATCGCAGATCCAATATCAAAACACACATACTGCAACTTCGTAACTCGTTCTTCTGCCGCGCGCTTAAGGGGGAAAAAAAGTGCACGCACACACAAACGGTGTGCGCATGCGTCCGCCTGTCCGTTGTCAAGTGGCGGTGCGTGCGTAGCGACGATGTGGCGTCGTCAACACCACCACAGCGATCGCACAAAAAGCCGGTTTCCAACTTTTTTTTTTTTACCCTCTCGTTTTTTTTTCTTTCGAGACGCGCAAATGCATATTTTATTCTCGAATTGTTTTTTCCCTCATCGTCGCGTAGGCGCACTTTATGTTATTGCCTCCTTTCTGGAAGTCACGCAAATGTCAGCGGGACTGACCCCAACCGCACCTTCCGCCGACTGGGACCTTTCAGGAACACAATTGTTTTTTTTTAAGCAGTTACATTATCATTACGAATACGAAAGGGAAGACTTAGTGGTCAGTAAACGAACCGGTACAGGAGTGAACGGACGGTATGACGAGATACTGCACATCGCGAATGAAATGCAAACATGCTTACGTGTTACAGCATGGCTATGAACGTTTTTGAATAGTGAATGTTTTTAAACAGAAAGATGGAAGATTTTAAAACATACCGCAATGGGCTTGATTCATGAAGTCACATGATAAAAACAAACACGTGTTTTCCATTGAATTCAAAACAAACATTAAACTGATTGTATGCGTTGTTCTACTTGTAAAACTGAGATAAAATTTCAAATTTGGGTAAAGATGTTTTAACTGTTTGGGAAAAAAATTTCTTCAAAAAGATTTTTTTAAATTAAAAAAAAGTCGTATTTTATGCTTATACTTTTAAATAAAATGCATTTTGTATACATATGTACTTAAGAGAAAAAGTTTCTGCAAAGAGCAAAACTTGGCAACACCGGAGAGCGTGAACTGATTAGTTGGAAACACAAGATAGTTTTTATCCTGTGACTATGACGTCACATGAGTTTTTGAATTGATTGGCTAGAATCACGTGGCTTTTACTATCATGTGACTATGACGTCACATAAATCAACCTCATTATTTGAAATACGCCTTTTGAAACATTGGGAACTGATTTATTGATTAGTCTTAACTGATGTCACACTGCAACTACGGAATTCGCTATTTAAGATACATATGGCAATTCTGATTGATGATTTACTTACGTCGGACAAAGCCGCAACATGAATGACATTGACGATTTAATTAATTTTAAATCGAGGTCAAGTGACGAGGATGACATCTGAGGTGGCACCCTCCAATGTCAGACTCGACAGAAATAACGTCGGCCAAGCGGCCTTCGTTGGATTATAACTGTTTCCTAAAAGTTTAGTGAAAGTTTGAATTAACGTGATCTGAAGACACTAGAACGAATGGTAAAAAGTTGGTTCATTTTATTGGAGGCAAGTTGCACCAAACACTCGTTAATTATTTGCAAAATGTACTTTTTAAATACTTATTTATGCATATTCGTAATGTAACCGAAATGTGAAGGGGGTAGACAAGGTTCAAAAATAAGGCAAGATAGACATCTCTGTGGAACCGTCACTCATATTTACCACAAACTTTAAATGAGCTGGGAAAGATTCGGATATCCAGAATCATAAGTCTCGTACTTGATCAATGAATGAGAGTTGTATTAGCGTCGCACTATATCAAGTAACACGAGGCCTATAGGCTACGGACCACGTAACTTGGATGAACGATCAAGTGAGAGCGTAATACCCGAGTTGGCATCCCCCTCTCCTAACTACCACATAGCCATCTTGGGAGGACTTTGAGCCAGACAGATTTAACGTCTATCAGCCCCCTCTACACGGCGGGTGTTTAGTGACATCAAGACTCGAACCCACGACACTCCGGTCACGTGTTTATGACAATAACCCCTATGCAATCGCAGCCACTCGTACTTATCAAAGGAACTTGTAATTTTGAGCAGCATTCAAGTGCTGAATACAACAGTAAAGTTTCTGAACTTTACGGTTTAGTTCAAATTGTTCCAAGCCATGCGTATGCGATCATGATGACTGAGCTTCTGCGGACTTGTGCTGCCCTAAGAGAATTTAGGGGCAAGAGAGCACTGTGATATCTCTCATTTACTTTCTAACCTTCTCCATATAATCAACTATTTCACAGTATAATCAATTCAAACGCAATTATCTTGATTATCACTACAATCAAGCAAACACTGTCCGTCGTGTTAAAACGCTCCCAAGAAACTGTTTTTTCTTATTACACCAGATCACGCGCTGTGCGTCGATCTTACCGAAGGAATTCAATTCGCTTCACCCCAAAACAGTTTAGCGCTTCCAAAACCAATGAACCCTCTCTTCCCTGACCGCTTTTTCTCGAGGGTCAAATCACCTTCTCTTTCTACAAAACACAGTAACCCGCCTCCGTAAACGTGCCAACATTCCACAATCCACCGCCTACAGTAGTCCAAACACTACAAGCACTTAAGGCTTAGAGGCCACGAGGACATAATTAGAGACGAGGAAACGATATATACACAGGAGAGAGGATTATAAGAGCTTGTACCAAATAGATTCTAATTTTGGTGATAGTTATTATAGCTCATTTTGTACGTATAATCTTGATCAACTATGGAATGGTGTTCAGAAGGATCGAACCAATGACCCTAATTCATTTGGTGACTGCACTATCAAACCAGTTGTCTGAGCAGCAATGAAATGAGCCATTTCGTTTGCTCACAGAAAGACTTTCAGCAGACTTCACAACAGATCTAAACACCCTTCGGAGCATTAAGGCTCATACTTGAGGGAAAACCTGGTTGCTTAGAATATATTATTTCGATCCCAACTATCCTGAAAGTGAAGTTACTTTTTCAATAATAATACAGTGTGTTTTCATTTGAGTAACTTCCTGTTAAAAAGCTACTCTTATATTACTTATGACGAAAAAAAAAGAGATACACAATAATGCTTTTTTTTCGGACATAGAAAAACAAGGCATGTATTTTTTCAGTCGACATTTCTGCTGCATAAAGTACGCAGAAAAAACCCACGGTGTATAGCCTTAGCCAGACGAAGTAGAAGTAATTGCAAAAGCGCACTCCTATTTTAAGAACAGCCATTAAAAACGCCGATGATAAAATCCATAATTTTCTTCGCCTCTCCGTTTGAAATAACTTTTTGTTTCCTGGCGGCAGCTTTGACTTGTTAATAAGAGGGTCGTGAATTAAACTCAAATGTTCTTAACCATTTAAAAACTTCTAGGTAAAAGAAGCGCCTCCTTGAGAGGTTTTATTTTCTTGAAGATTCCTCCTTAGACAACGTGAAGCTGAGATGTAATAAGCGAATTCCCTCTAAACGACGTGTCTTCAGTGGTACAAGGATTCGAACCCTTGGCTCGACGGAGACAACGCCGGTCACGTGTTCGCGAATCATGATCCCTCGTTTACCATGGAGATGCCAGGAAGTTTGGAAATGTATCTTTTTAATGATGTGTGTGATCCATCGAAATAGAGGACTTCTTTTCTCCAGATGTGCAATGTGAATAATTAAAAAAAATCATTTGGAAGCCGCTTGCAACGATGTTATTTATAAATTAAAGCTCATTCATTGTCTTCTGTAACTTGCAAGTAGGACGGGGTGGGACAAACAGATGAATAAAAACGCTTTTTGAAGAGAAATGAAACAGAGGAAAAACACAAAATTCGAATTACTACAGTGTTATAAGATGGACAACCCACATTTTCATAATTTCTACATTAGAGAGGGTTTAAAACTTTTTGCGCTACCAACTGCGATCAGTTACGTAAAAAAAATATACTTAAATAAGAATTTTGCATCTAATTTACTTAGGTTGATGAAACGTTATTCCAAGCGCCGTATTCTTATAATAACATTCGTAGACCCATCACAATAAAATTATCTTTGATTTTATATTTACGACGCTCGATAATTCGATTTTTGTTTATTTAAATTGAACTTCGAAGTTACATGAGGGTTACTGGCGATGGAACTCATAAATCTGATCCTCAGTTAAGTAATGAGAACGATACCCGAACTGGTAGTCCACTTTTCAAACTTCCACACAACGTCAATGAGTGGACTTTGAGCATCACAACAGATTTCACTTGTATCAGACCCTCTACACGGTCGGTCAAATTCGATTACCAGAACCAAAGTAGTTTGATTGCTATAATGGTAATTACAGGCTATTAGTAAAACGATTTCGTGAAATATCATCGTATACACAACCATATATTTAAGCCGGCATAAATATATTGATTTCATAGAATGGTGTAGTGGAACTATGGAACACGAGGCATAGGCAGCAATATTTCGTCATTTGGCCAAAGCTTAGAATTACAATATAGTACTAGTGTGTTGTAGAAACTCCATACATATAGCTCGAGCAGAGATTTACTGCAATATCGCATTGGGATTGTACTCTAATGAAGTTCAAAACCCAAATTGTGCTTTATACAAAAATGAGTTTCGATAATAATTCAATTCATGTTTTAAACTATATACGTTTTACAACTAAAATATATGTTGTAGATCTACTCGTCAAATTCGTCCATAGAAAATGCATACAGACATTCAACGTGTTTTGATCCTATTAATAATAATTGGGACGGTAGAGTTAGTATAGTGAAACATCCCATTTGCCTACACCCCTGGAACAAAAATATATTTAGTTATTTCATTAGTTTGTTTTACTTACTTTTATATGTAATCCCTTATATTAAATAATTTCCATTAACGAGGATTGCCGAAATACCAGCAAACGTGTGATTAAGTTTAAAGATTAATATCAGATATCTTGTGGTGTAAATTCTCTTAGTTCGTACGTGCAAAAATACTGCTCAAATAGAAAATATCTCATTTTAAGAATGAGTGCTTGAAAATTTTCATAAATAAGATAAATGTACACATTGTTCAGATATATATATATTTCCTTTTCATGATTTCCATGATATTGTTCCCCCAGAATTCCAGAGAAAAATCCAAACACATAAAAATATACAAGGAGTAAATTCTTGCAAAAAAAATTTTTAGGAACTGGTAAAATTAAAAAAAAAAATCGTTAAGTGCTGCCACTCTCAAACTAAAATAACGAGTTATTAAAAACACGACATTTGGCAGCACTTTCACAGTTTCGCAACAGTTGAATTGTTTTTAACTTTGTGAAGAAAAAAAAATTAGTGGTAGTATTATCATTATTCTATCACCCCGTTCGTTACTCTCGAATTTCCAGGAACGAGTTGCACACGGCAAAAATTACACCTCCCCCGTCCACACAAGTATCTCAGCCAAATGTGGGAAGATTAAAATAAAAATTTCTCTCTTCGTGGGATCCGAGAAAAGTCTCAGAATTCAAGTTTCATTGTGCAATAAAAGAAACAGTTCTCAAAATAAACATGGCAGCCCCTCACAACTCTTTTTATCTGCTCAAGTAGAAATCACTATAACACATCAATCTCTATTGAAAAAAATATAACTTAATTTTTGTGTGTACGAGTTTTACTTTAATCCAAGATAAATTGCAAGAAAAATTTATCACAGTTTAATCATTTAATAATTAAGTCCATTATTTGTCTTTGAAAAATTGCCACTTACAATTTATTAATAGCTAAAAATAGCGTAGGTTGGTTTTAAAAAAAAGAACAGAAAAAAAAATCACTGTCAAACTTTTAATAACAAAGTTTAATCATATATCATTAATGAAAAAAGTCCATTGGATTTATATTACAATAAATTTTTTCCAATATAAAATGCCATAAAACGTGACACCCATACAAATGAATGAACCACAAAAGCGAAACGAATATGAGGTGAAAAACAAAAATAAAACAAGTCGAATTCTCTCAATTGAGGTCAATCGAGATAATCCCAGGAACTGAAACTGCACTTCGTCAATAGATGTCATTCACAGTAAGGTTGGAATGAACCATCCCGAAGTTACATGTGCCACGGTCGAGTGGTGAGGAAGACAACTTAAATATGTCATTTATTCAGTAATTCCTTATTGAAGGATGATATTTTGGACTAAAAATAAAATTGCACACAGCAGGGTTTTTTTTAAGGATGCAGGGAGGGGGGACCAAACAAACCGGAGGTGTATATGCAATTATCCGCTTTTCTTGAGAGAATATTATTTTCATTTACCCATCAAGGTATTCAATACATTCTTAGTCAATACCGTTTTTTTTCTTCTTTTGATGAATACAATTTTCATTATGTATGTGTATTTCTCTTTCGAGTAATAATAAAATTTTTTGCTAGTAGCGTAACGTACACCCCCGCATCTTGAGGAAGGCGCAGCAGGATTCTAGAGGGCCCCAAACCTGACTTTGCAGGGGGCCCCTAACATTCTCCGTTACATTACTATTTCTAATACAAAGGAAATAACATTGAAGAGTTTATAGAAATCTCGGCATAATTTTTGAATTGAGTGTAATTTTTTAAATAAAAGAATTTAGTTTCAAATAATATTTGTGCAAGATTTTATTCACAGAAAATGCAGCAAAACAATTTTACCAATTCAATTATAAAAAAAAAAAAGATAGTTGCTTATTTCGTATACATATATGTGTGTGTGCAGTGGCGCATACAAGGGGGAGGGGAGTCCTCAAGTCCAGACTTTCCCCAAAGCCCTAGATTTTTTTTCGATTGATTATAATCCTATGTACATCGTACGTAAAATTTAATTAAGTCTTTGAAATTAATCTCTCTCTCTCATTAATGTTATTAATAAATACTAATTATTCACTCAATTTTTTAATATTTTTTGTTCCCGAAAATCAAAAGAATATGTTGGGCGGTGTATTGGAGCAAGTTACGAGAATTGTGGACTTACGACCCTGGACCGCCCCCCCCCCCGAAAAATTTCGGTGTGCGTTACTGTGTGTGTGCGTAATTATGTCTCAATGCCAATTCGGAGAAAACTATCTGCTTGAGGTTGCGTCTGTTTCCATTTATAATAATTTACTAGCTGAAATTCTTTTGATTTTTTTCACCAGAAATATATTTTAATCTCATAAACATTTGGAAACCTCTAAATAAGAATCCTTTTTTATTTTCACTGGGAAAGAGAGTGATTTTATATTCTACGGTAAAATCATATCCAATTCTATACAACATCGATATCTAAAAATCACACAGGCTAGTTATTAGTTACTATCAAATATTAGCAACAAAGTGGTTACTATTTTAGCAACTATTACAAAATAACTGACTACTCTTCAAATGGCTGTAGGATAAATACTACGATTATGTGTCCATCAATTTTTCGCGAAAGGCAAAATTCAAATTTTATTTCATTACTTATTTCTGCGAGTCTATATCTCTCATTTCCCTCTTCTACATTCTCAAAAGTTCCACATATCCTAAAGCTCTACGCCAGTCAGGTGGGAGGAGTGCAATCCCAGATTGATTTCGCGAATACACTGAATTTTAAAAAATATATTATAACAAAGATAAATTACTCTTATACAGTGGATAAAAGTGAAACATTAAAAAATAAGCAATATTTTATCAATTGATTGATGTTTATAATGGTAATTTATTCATAATCAAGAATTCAAGAAAGAATTGGTATAAAAATCAAACCATTAAAAACTTTACCACAGTAGTGAATCCGCCATGTTTATTTCGAGGATTACTTCATTATTGGGCTTTTTTTTCTTGGCGTATTTTAGAATTGAAGGAATTTTACAAGGAGAATTTTCGCATAAGATAGAGGATATGGCGATAGTTATTTATTAACGTCGACAACAAATTACTCTTACAACGGAAATGTAATTGTAGAGGAGTGTCGTATATAATCAGAGCAAGGGGAAAAATTCGATCATTTAACAAACGATTTATATTGGTTGACATTTTATTATAATTTGAATTTAATTTTCGAAATTTTATCGAAAAATCTGGCTTTTAAGAATTATGAGTATTGCGTACGCGCGCGCACACTCAAAGAATGAAAGAGACAGAAATATATATTGTTTACATAATTTTTTAATTTTCTTAAAATTTCCTATTTTTATTGTATTGTATTTGTGTATAGTATTATAAGGTTGCTTTCTGCAACACCTCTTTTTCCCCCGGCACTCCAGGCGAAAAGACGCACCATATAGCCTTTCCTTCAAAGCGGGCGATATGTACGGAACACCTGTGCCAGCTGTTGTCTATTTCTTTGTTCCATCTAACACGTAGCTATGCTACACATGTGTGGACAGGATGTTTTGCTATTGTGGGGGGAAACGGCAGGAATTTTATACTATGCGTCGAAGTGACATGTCGATTTATGGCTATCCATATGACTTTTGACATGTGGCGACGATGGTTGTAGGCCATACGGGACTTTGTCCTGAAATACTCAATGATTTTAGGATCGCGTCTTGAGGCGCCGTGTGCAAATCTATGTTCTTTTCAATCAGAAATTGAAGGGGCCTGACAGAGTTCCACCCAAAAGGTTTACGGGGGTCCGGCACATGAATTTTTGAAAAATTATCGATTTTGACTTTTTTACATTTCTTAAAAGTTCAAACATTTCTGCTTAAAATGATATATGATACATAAAAACGTGATAATTAGAAGTGTTTTTATTTATTTTTTAAAAGTAAGCCACTCTCATTGACAAATTACAAATTTTTACTTTAAAGCTTGTTTTCTCAAAATGCAATATTTTTCTCTTTATGGACCTTTTTCTCAAAAACTAATTAATGTAGGGTCCTAAGAATTTCAGTGCAGCATACTTTCAACATGTTTACACATTTTAAAGGAGTGAATAAGATATATCTAGCGAACTGTTTTAGATAATGCATTTTTAAACTAAATTTTAAGGAAAAAAAATTTGGCATTTTTTAAAAAAAATCATAATTATTTTAATTTTTAGCAAAAAGACAAAACCCTCGATTAAAGTCTTATTGATAGTACATATAATCTACTGTGAAAATGTCATCTATTAGTAGCTAGAAGTTTCTGAGGAAAAGGTCCATAAACTTACGTAATTTAACATGGACTCCTATGGAAGTGCCGGACCCCCTTAAAGAGACGGATCGGAAAGTGATCAGCGGAAAAGAAAGAAAGAAAGAAAAAAAAAAAAAAAAAAAAAAAATGCGAACTTCTGCTTGAATATTTTAGCGAATCTTGGATGTTATGAGATTCGATGGAGTCTGCACGACAACGATACAAAAAAAGTATCCGATAACTATATGCGTAAATTTATTTAACTACAGATACGCGAGTAATATGTAACAATTTACGCTTACAATTATAAATAAAAAAAGTAATTTTAATAAAGCTGTGTGATCCATCCTGCTATCCAGAAATTTAAGTAAACTACGTTACAGTATTCTTGCTATCCATTTTTCCCGGATACAAAGATCCGCTAACCACAGTTGATACTCGAGAGATGCATGCCACTCTCCCTACTCACGCCGTGACCACTATTTCGTTAAATCCTTATTAAGCTTCAGTAATTCACGATTGTATACTTTGACACTGCCATTTTTAGAAAGACACAAGAATCAAAATAACAACACGAGGTGATCCTACTTTTAGTTCAACACTACAGCTGTGATATGTATGGGGGGGGGGGGGAACCCATGGAAAAATATCCAATAACCAGATATGAAAACACGTCGTCAAATCTGACAGCATAGACTATAAATCAGTGGCAACGAGCACAGCTCCTTCTCCTTTTTTTTACTTAATAGGAATAATAAACGCCGTTTTCGAGTAACGTATCAAGGAAAAAAGATTGCGCACATACAAAAAAATAATATAATAGCGGAGCGCACTTGCTAAAAATGCGACAGATGTCCCGTATATATTGAATTTCGTTAAACTATTTCGTCCCCGCTAAAACTGTAAATAATTAGGCTGTCACGCGACGCACGCAGATGTTCCTCAGCCAAAAAATGACGTAAAATGTACACGAACTTCCAGAATAAGGAGGGGGTAGAGGGCTTACGAACCCTAGTTTTTGGAAAGCAAAAATCGATCCGCAAGACGAAACATTTTGAACACTGAGTAAAAGAATGGGAAGGGGGGGGGGGGGGTAACAACGCACGCGATGGGACATTTTCGCAAATAACTGTGTAATACGATAGCGGAGGTGAGAAAGATGGATGACTGTTCCAGGTGTACATCCGGGCTCCCTACTTGGATAGGATGGAATTACATGCGGCGGTACTTATAATGAAATTTCACGTTTGCTGCTCCTAGTTCTAATTTTGATACTGATTTTCATAAAATATTACAATAAATCGTCTGGTTAATTCAGTGTAGTATTAATATTTTTTATAGATTATGCTAATTCTCAACTATTTTTTAAGTGAAACTTAAATTTAACAAGAAATGTGATTATATCTAAGTATTAACATGTTTCTTTTTTAAAAGTTTTCTTTTTATAATGCATTTTAAATGTAAATTTTTTTTAAAAAAAAATTTAAATCCATAGAAAATATTATGCTTTTAAGAAAAATGTTTAGGTTGAAATTATTAAACAAATTTAAAAAAAACAAAACACCCCAGTTTATTTCTTCATTATGGAAGAATCTGGTCTTTACACATTTAGAAAAGTTTATATCATTCTTCCATAAGTTCAGAGTAACATAAATAATAAAATATGTCTACGGAAAACAAATTATCTATATGACTACGGAAAACAAATTATCTCCCAAAATTATGTTTGAACTAGTCTTTATTTTTGAATAATAAAATGCCAAAAAAATAAATAAATAGAAATAAAAATAAATAAATAAACTACATTTATATGGTGTTTGAGACCATTTTAATAAACTACTTTATCCATGCTCTTCCAAATAAGTTTTTCAAAGAGAAAAAAAAAAGTACATATACATCAACAAGTAATACATATAAAAATAATACATCTCATAGAAAAAAAAAAAAGAGACAAAATCATATATTTCTCTCTAAACTTTTTAAGATTTGAAGTAAATGATGCAATTGTTTGGAATTAAGTGTAAATTAAAATGTTTCTATTTTTAATAACTGTTCCAGATGAAATGAGAGAAACATGTTGAATATTGGATAATATGTACTCCCTCTGTAAAAATTTATAAATCTTTGAGTTTGTCTATTAGAATAAGGAAAAAACCATTAACTGAGATCTTTTTTTACGAGGCTTTTATTTTTATTTTCAGGTTATAACAAATGCTAAACACAAACAAAATTTTCTTTATTATATATATGAATACAGGATACTAATACACGAAAAAATAAAAGAAATAAAAAAAAGTACTAAAATAATTGTATATTTATAACTATTTTTT
>BMAV01017549.1:13759-30401 GCA_019973955.1 Trichonephila inaurata madagascariensis | reverse complement strand
GTCTGGTTAATTCAGTGTAGTATTAATATTTTTTATAGATTATGCTAATTCTCAACTATTTTTTAAGTGAAACTTAAATTTAACAAGAAATGTGATTATATCTAAGTATTAACATGTTTCTTTTTTAAAAGTTTTCTTTTTATAATGCATTTTAAATGTAAATTTTTTTTAAAAAAAAATTTAAATCCATAGAAAATATTATGCTTTTAAGAAAAATGTTTAGGTTGAAATTATTAAACAAATTTAAAAAAAACAAAACACCCCAGTTTATTTCTTCATTATGGAGAATCTGGTCTTTACACATTTAGAAAAGTTTATATCATTCTTCCATAAGTTCAGAGTAACATAAATAATAAAATATGTCTACGGAAAACAAATTATCTATATGACTACGGAAAACAAATTATCCTCCCAAAATTATGTTTGAACCAGTCTTTATTTTTGAATAATAAAATGCCAAAAAAATAAATAAATAGAAATAAAAATAAATAAATAAACTACATTTATATGGTGTTTGAGACCATTTTAATAAACTACTTTATCCATGCTCTTCCAAATAAGTTTTTCAAAGAGAAAAAAAAAAGTACATATACATCAACAAGTAATACATATAAAAATAATACATCTCATAGAATAAAAAAAAAGAGACAAAATCATCTATTTCTCTCTAAACTTTTTAAGATTTGAAGTAAATGATGCAATTGTTTGGAATTAAGTGTAAATTAAAATGTTTCTATTTTTAATAACTGTTCCAGATGAAAGGAGAGAAACATGTTGAATATTGGATAATATGTACTCCCTCTGTAAAAATTTATAAATCTTTGAGTTTGTCTATTAGAATAAGGAAAAAACCATTAACTGAGATCTTTTTTTACGAGGCTTTTATTTTTATTTTCAGGTTATAACAAATGCTAAACACAAACAAAATTTTCTTTATTATATATATGAATACAGGATACTAATACACGAAAAAATAAAAGAAATAAAAAAAAGTACTAAAATAATTGTATATTTATAACTATTTTTTCCTCAACCAATCACTTTTACTGATAAACACAATCTTTTTAGCAAACAGTCATGTTTACATGAATGTGCCCAAGTTAAAAATTAGGTTATTTTAATTTTGTCATTAAAAGGAACTGAAGCAAGTGTTGTGAAAAAAATTATAAAACAGAAAATAAAGAAATATTGTAGAGTATTAAGTATGGTGTTAAAAAACGTAATTTAGATCTTTTTGATTTATTGGTTTAGAGCGTAACACATTATAATACATCAATTCATAAATTAACTACAAAAATATTTTTAAAAAGAATTGTAAAACTACATTAATGTTAAATTACATTTCAGATAATTAGATGATGGGGGTTGTTTAATACAAATACATTCTTTAAAAGCTGTTTTTTTCTTTAAGAGAACATAGCTATAGAAGTTTCTCCAATTAAATTTTCATAATACGTTTCATAGATAACAGCAATTCACTCAATATTAGAATATGTGAAATGCTCTATCGACCCTAATTTTCCCATGTACAATGTACCCTTAAAATGAATGTAAATTTTAAAAAATTACAAATCACTTACTGATATTGTTCAACAAAGAGAAATTAAGATTTATTGGATTTCCACTAATATTTGCAAAAAATGTTCTTAGTTTTGTTTTGCTCTTTTTACCTTACAAGATAATTTTATAAATAACATTACTGTTAAAGTTCTTAGAAATATTTTCTGTTGAGTTATTAAAAACTGCCGGGGGAGTGAGTGAGTGAATATAAATGTCACATTATTCAGCTACTCGAGGGCTTTTAGTGATGTACCATGCAATTTTGAACCACAGTCAAGAGACGACGACACCTGAGCTGGCACTCCCCTCTTCTAACTTCCACACAACACCAGCAGGAGGACATTTGAGCCTTGAAATATTTAAAAAGCATTGGCCCCCACTGCACAGCGGGTCTTCAGCAGTACTAGGCTCAAACTCATGATACACTGGCCTCAAGTCTGTTACCTTGACTATTAGTTTATTGAAGCCACTAAGAAATTGCCAAAATTTCAGTCAAATGTATGAATATCTAAAAAACATTCTCCAACCACTGTCAAGATTCATCCTTTTATAAACTTAGAAATATTTTATTCCTAAATAGAATTCTGTTGGGGGAGGGAGAATTGAATATAAAAATAAGTATTAAAATGATTTACACAAAAGTCAAATTTCATTTTATTTAATATGAATTCAATTACTATTTTTTTTAAAGAAAAACAATCAAAATCAATAAAACAATTCTGATAAGATAGGAGATCAAATAACTAAATTTTCATAATCATAAGATTAACTGTTTCAACACAACTCTATTAATATCAGATATTCATTATCTATTACATACTTAAGAATAATCTAGTGATATATTTAGAATTTCTATAATGAACTCATTTAAAAATCTTAATATTATCAAAAACTTATGATAAATATATATGTACTGTTAATTACAAAACAGTGTCCACAATTGTTATCTCCATAGACAATAAAATTTTTATTTCTTATCATGTTTATTAAAAAGTTAATAAATTGCAGCTTTGAAATAAATAAAATACAAAAATATTTTATATTTATCACATATATGTAGGAATGCTGGGGGTGGGGGAGGGGAGCAGTAGCATGCAAAGTTTATTTTATGGAGGGAGGGGTTATATTCTAAAAAACTCTTGCAGACAAAAAAAAAAAACCCAAGATGATCTTCATGCTAAAAATTCAAAACTTGTCTGTGGGGAAGGTATCAACCAGATGTTTGGATTCATGTACAATTATATTTTCAATATGAAATGAAAGCCAATTTCATCAGCAAAGAAGTAAGAAAATAAATTTCACTTCAGAGTTTAAAATCTTATCATACAACCTAATACATTTTCAAAAAATTCATTGTCCTACCTGATATTGAATGCAAGTGTACTTGTACGTTATTAATATAAAGTACATCTGAATCCAGTTTATATGAAAATTACCGTAAAATCCGGCGTATAATGCGCACCTATACTTTCAAGCTGATTTTTTAAATTTTTTGGTATATTCGGCTTATAATGCGCACCCCTTTTTTTACGAAGAAATTTGAAATTTTAGTATACATTGCTCTTATGTTTTGAAATCATTTATTCAAGATACTACCCAAGACTTTTGAAAAAATAGTATACTTTTAGAACTACAACTCTTTTAGCTCATAAGGCAAGTCATTACTTTTAAATAAACAGCATTTCGATCTATGTAGAAGTCTTAGTTTTTTTTTATGCTCATCTCTTTTGTTATTTTTAAAATTATCGTTTTTATACCCGGCGTATAACGCGCACCCTTAAGTTTCAATCTTATTTTTTGTGTTAAAAGTGCGCGTTATACGCCGGATTTTATGGTATTTTAAATTATTTGAATTTTATAATTGTAATTTGTTCACTTAAATTAAAGACAGAAATTAATGAGACTCCTTAACCCCTTAACAGTTGCATAATTTTAAAGAAAACGGTCATTAAAATGCCCTTTTTTTTATTCAAGAAGAACTAAGTGTATGTTCAATATATGTATTTATTTATAAATTTTGGGTAAACTTTTAGCTGGAAATGTAACAAATTAATTTTTTAAGAAAAGCCAACATTTAGGGTTATTATGACAGAATGTTGGCTTTCCAGCAAAGAGAAAAAATTAAGAAAACATGTGTTTTAAGCATTAAAAGAGAATTTTATTATATTTATGAAATGTAAAAACACATTAGTAATTTTTTTCTTGTGAGATAAATTTTAAAGCATGAGATAAAAAGGCCAATATCACCAGGTAACCGTACAGATCCTTCATCATTGTTCTTAGGTTCACTAACCGAACTTTCAAAACAATAATTTATTTCAGAATCATTCTCGGATCTCTTTATATTTGAAGTAGAATCCGATTCACTTCCAAACTAACTTCATAATGTATGCAATATTAAAAATATTTATATTTTATCACAGAACACAACCCATATGTGTTCACAAAGAGTGGAACTAAGTAACTAAGCCAAGGTTACAAAAACATATTGCTAATATATATATTTGATTGCGCTAACATCTAGCTTGAAATACAATAACTATCTCTAAACATGTTACTAACAATATGGTACTGCCATCTGGGGAGAAATAAACATGATTTGGGGCATAAGAAAAGCATTGTTTTAATCTTTTAAGCGCATTACTTTTGAACACTCCAGCCCTGATATATCATAGACACAAGAAATAGAGGGGGTAATTTCCCCCCGTGATTTTAACAAGAGCGAGAAGGAAGGGGTTAAGAGAGAAGAGTAGCGAAAACTATTTGACAGGGAAAATGAAAATACACAGCAAAAGTTTGAAAATATTTTAGATCTCCAATAAATGTTCGGAAAAATAAACCATGATCAAAAAACTTACTTTGTAAAATCTTCTATTGTTGCTGCTCTTGGAAGGGGTTGATCATCTGGAGGAGATTCCAAAGGATACTCTGCTGGTATATTTACTAAAAGAAAAAAAAAATACAAAATGATCAAAACTAGAAAAGGGACATTGTGAAGTAAAATTATGCTAAACACATAACAGGATTTTTAGGCTAAAATTTTTTATCATTAAGTATTATTTCATATAATAATTTAAAAGCACATATACTTTTATTTCATGAGAAACTTTTTGAATATAAATTAACCCTCTCTGAACCTGAAAGCAGATTGTTATTCAAACTAAGCTAGGATATATATACAATCCAATGCGTCAGAATTTACAATTAACCTCCTCAGTGCCCCCAAAAATTTGTATGTAATATTGGTCTGAAACCTGAAAATTATTTATACTAAACATTACTTTTTCAAATAGTTTTTTAATGGTAATAATGACTAATACTAGTTCTATAAAAAAAACTCACTTAAAATATTAGCTATCTTCAAATAAATGCTACTTAATACAGAAAATATCTTCTTATTTTAAAAGTATTTCACTGTATGAAATATATCTCATTAAATTAAAGAATAATTTTAGTCAAAATATAATAGTAGTTTATTCTATTACAATTAAATACTAAATTATAACACTTAAAAAATTCAAAATTAAAAAAAATTGTTGTTGAAGTGTAACATACATATTATACCTATGTAATGAATTCATTTTTGTTAGATGCAGTTGTGACAAAAGAAATAACCTGAGTAGAAAACAAGGGATTTACTTGAATCATTCAGACATTAGGAGAGAGAGTGGCTATTAATGCAGCCTTTTGCCACAAGTACAAATAACCAAAAGAGGCAGAAGAATCCCCACATAGGCTCAGATAGGGAAATATAAATGGAAAAAAATAAAAGGGATGTTATAATCATGAGTTCAAGTGAAGGAAAACTGTAGTTACTTTGAAATTGCATATGAGGTTTTAAGGATGTTTGGACAGTCACAAAACAAGGTAGGTGTAAGTTATTAAGATTGCTTTTTCTTATGAAACACATATAAATCTGTCATAATACTGGGCTTAATCCTTTCAATGTAGGAAATGAAATGAGACTGACATTCAGAAAAATGATGTTCATGGCGAAGTTTAGAAAAAATGTAACATTAGAAAACTTAAATGAATATTAAGTGAGATTGGCATGCATGCACAAGCACATGATTATTTCATAGAAACCAAGATAAATGGGGGGAAAAAAACATCATTGCATTTTTACTTGTATTAGGTACATTTGAAGAAAAAAGTAAAGCATTATAAAGTTTTATACACTTTGGAACTATAAATTAACTCTTATCAGAACAAAAATCATATATCTTTTATATGATATAGAAATGAAATGATATATGAAATCCTTCATTAAAAAATTTTTTAAAAATTTTTTTAAAAAATTTCCTTTCTTCGACATAAAGGAAGAGCAACTAAATATGTATTTCTTTATAAAAAAAAAAGACAAATACTATTTGATATTTTTACAGACCTTAATCATCCATTATATAAGAGTAAATGATTTATTTAATTTTTCTTCAATGTTACATAAGAAATATATTTTCATTAATATTGAAAAACATCACAGAAATAATATTTCATGCAAGAACAAGAAAGATTGTAACAAGATTTTTACTGTAGCAGAAAGAACAAATTTAATAAGGACTTCTTATAAAATAGTTATATATTATTACAAAATATAATGCATCTGTATGAAGAAAAACACCCTTTCCAAAAGAATAAGTATGAAAAATCAGGTTTTTCAAACAAGTATATATAATCATTAAATAATTCAAAAAATACAATTAAACTATTACAAGATGTATTCTGATTTCTTTTGAGTTTGGATCTTCATAGCAAAATTTGTTAAATGAATCAATTCTTGGTAATTTTAAAAACTTAATTTACATAAATTAACACACACACAAAAAACAAGTTTTTAGCAAAATTGAAACATACACTGTTACCAGAAAAAAACTAAAACATTTCAACAATTCCCACAACGAAAAAAAATAAGCACTGATATCATGAGTTACATATCAAATACTTACAAAAAAGTTCTTACACTGAGAACTGCTACTTATATATATATGTATATATATATATAAATTTTATTTCTAATGGCAGATTATGAACAGTTATTAACAGAGTTCATCAATCTACCTAGTACATTCACCGAAAGCTGGTATCTCTTTTTAATGCAGCGCCATATTGCGGATACCAATCACCGCAGGTAATTTTGATGCCCAGTTTCCTCCTTAGAGGGCGGCACCTGAGCTCTGATGATGCGAACTTATACTAGGATTTAGATTTTTCTAGAACACCCCTTTTGCGATCTTTAGCAAGCCATATAATCATATGACATGGATGCTGTCGATTTTCTGCTTCATGAAAATCCATCAACTTGGGCCGGGTTTGAAACTGCAACCTTGGGTACAGAAGGCCAGCAACAAACCAACCATGCCACCCAGCCGACATATATATATATGTCTTTGTCATTTAACTGTTTCCGAGTATGTGTGTGTAAATATAAATACAAAATATTAAGAATTTTAAAAATATTTAAAAATACAGATTGTTGTTTAAAAATATATGTTCTGGCTTTCAATTCACAGATATTATTAACTAATCAATATGCTATTGCACAAAAAACATAAAGAGTACTAATGTACAAAGTAATTTGTTTTTCTATAAATACAATTAACTTAGTTTTCCTTCCTTTTTTTAATAGAATAAGCAAATTCAATGCATAAAAGTTTAAACGTTTATTTATATACATTTCAAACAGACACAAATTGTACCGGAGTTAAATTATTGAATAACATATAATTTTTAAATATTCTATAGAAAATAATATGTGTTAGAAAAAAAGACCAGGCACTTACACGGCGGTGGGGTGATGCTCTTTGCTCTGATAGCTTCTTGTGTTTGAACAATGTTTGCAACAGGCAGAGGTGATGGATTTCTAGAGTGATTTCTGAACATTCTGCCAGCAGCATTTTTGATGACAGTTAGGATAACTCGATCTGTTGTTGCTTTTAAAGTAGCTACAGCTTCCTCATGAGTGACATTTTCTAAATTTGTATCACCCACCTGAAAGAACAGCAACATTAAGTTCATGTTAGAGATAAAGCTCATTAAAAAAGTAAGGAAATTCAATTATATATAAACTACTATAGTATTTCATTACTTTTAAATGGAGGAAGAAGCTAAAAAATAGTTTTAAAGATGGAGTTACTTCAAAACTTACATTTCTTATATTTTAATAATTATAACCCTTCTTAGCTTTAAAAATAAAATTACAAGGTGACCCTTTCTACAACTATAAAAAAAATTCCTAATTTAAAATCATGACAACTATTATTTACACAAAACAAAAATTCATTTTAAAGTGCATTTAATATTACTAATAATAGTTGACAAATTAAGAAAGAAAATAAACATGCATTAGGAGTTAATACTTAGGATAAAGTTAACTGTAGTTAACAACCTTTTATAAAACATGAAAATTAAGCTACATTTCATAAGGAGCTTCAAACATACGTCACAGATAAAAATAAATAAATACATTTAAAACTAAATATGTATTATAAAGAAAAATATTTATACAGTAATAAAATAAAACTTCATCATAAATAAAATATTAAAAATTTGTCAAACAATTTTAAAACTATATTTAAAAAAAAACTGCTTGAGTAAAAAAAAAAGATGTAAAAGTAATTAAAGCAATTCTTTAAAAAAAATAAGTCACTTGCTAGCAATATTTTCAAATCACAAATTAAAATACAATATATGGCTAAAAATATATTTACAATAGCAAACACATTCAAATGAAAAAAATCCAATCTGTGTATTTATTGAACATAAGAATTATACCATCATGTTAAAATGCTCTTTCCATATATGATCCTTTATTAAATAAGTTAAATACATATTTTAGTAAACAAGAAAGACTAAATAAGATTGTCCAACTTAATATAATCAGAGAAATACACAGCAATGAGATTTAGATATGTTTACAACAGATAAAATCTAAAGACTTTTCTGTCTTTCAAATAATATGAAAGCATGGTTTTTTTTCTCTTTAAGCAAGTAACAATTTTTGTGGACAAAATTCCTCATGAAAAAACTTGGTGTTTATTATTCAGGTATAGATTATACAACAAAAGAAATAGCAAGGGTGAAATGAACATTTTTTGAAAAGTATAAATCAAGAAATTGCAGAATTTTTCAATATCCTACATGCTTTAAAATATATTTAATTTCATGGTAAAAAATATTAATTAGACACTTTTTTTTTTTTTGAAAAATCAATATGGAGTATCATAGGGTGAAAATAAAAACATACTATACAAACTTACAGCAACTAATTCATCTCCTACTTCTAGTCTTCCATCTATATGAGCAGCGCCACCTTCCATAATTTTTGTGACATAGATGCCATTATCTCCAGGCACATGTTGGTTACCAATACCACCAGCAATACTGAACCCAAGGCCTTTATTTCCCTTGATGAGTTCAATTTCTACAATTTGAGGGGACATTCTACGTCTTTTCACAAGCTGAAGGGATTAATATCTCACATTAACATCCATTACATGCAAGAAAAAAATAATTTAAAGGAAGATTGCCTTTGAGTACATGTGTCACATACAATACAATTTAAAATTAGGCCAATTCAATTAAATGATAACAAATAATTTTATTTTTAAAAAATAACAAAATATGTCAAACGCTTTTTTTTTTTTTTTTGGAAAATTATGATGACAACATATACACACTTATTGAAACATGCATTTATCCCATTCAAAATGATAAAATTAATTTTCAATTATGAGTATAAAAAACTTTATCATATATGCATTCATTTGAGAGTTTTCACTAATAACTATGTAGGTATTTTGCTAATGCTAATAAATTCTCATTTCTACATAGTTTTAAAATTCATACATATTAAAACACATGCACTCTAAAGATATTTAATATACTATTTATTAGAAACAATACAAGACAATTTAACAATTCATCATTTTCATTCATATTTAAACAAAACATAAGTATAAGTACATTTATTTAACCCTCTAAGCGGTCTGCACGTAAAGTCATGCCATTCTGGAGATGCTTCGAAAATGCACCGCACATATTTTTTTGCCGTCAGGTAGGGTTTCCAAAAGCGGTTGAGCCGTATTTTTAAGAATGCGGCTCGGCCGCTTTTGGGGATCTTACTTGAAGGCAGAAAAAGCATCTCTGGAATGATGGGATTTTACGTGCAGACCGCTTGGTGGGTTAAGGGGGAAAAAAATGCACACACAAATGACATTGTTGTATGATACTATAATTAAATCATAATGGAATCAGTAATATTTGAAAGAAGACAAATATATTAAGACAAAAAACTCAAATGGAGGTTTTTCAAAATGAATTTAAAGCTTTCAAAGTAATACAAATAAATACCATTACATTTCTTTCTTCTTTTTTATCAATCAAATTTAATATTGAAATAAAACCCTATTTAAATTAATTACCCTTAAATCTCTTTAAAAATGGAATGAAAAAGAATTTGAAAACACTGTGCTAACTTAAAGGATTAGAAGGTGTGTGAAGGGAAATGTATTAATGCAAATATATGCTTAAAAATTTAAATAAACTTACATTAGTTGTCAGAATTATTTTACATCAGTGGTGTAACATACACCCTTGCACCGCGGAGGGGGGGGCAGGGTTTTAGGGGCTGCCGCCAAGTACCAAATCCTAGCTGCCGCCAAGTACCTACCCTTTGTAAAATCCAACTAGGGTACCCAAAACTTGACTTTGCAGGGGGGCTCAAATGTTCTCCACTACGCCACTGTTTTACATAACACGATTATTTAATTTCACTATTTTAACTATGAATTAAATACATGTCAATGAACATGCAACATTACTGACAGACATGAATCATTGACCAGTAAAAACCAAGTTGAAATAATAACAATAATGCATTGTAATTAAAAAGTGAATCATGCTAATCCAAATTATTAGTCTAAATCATAGGTTCTCAACGTGGGCGATAATGCCCCCTAGTTGGCATTTCAGGCTTTTAGGGGGCAGTAAAAGACCCAGAGTAAATTAGATGGTATGGAGGGGCATGGGCACAGATTAACCAAATATAGTCTAAAAAAAGACTATATATATATATATATATATAAAAAAACATGCTGATTATGTGCTAACAAAAGTAAACTTTAATACTGGTTAGCTTATGTTGATTGTATGTATTTAAAATTGTATATTCGTGGCAATAGCTATTTCAGATTTGCAAGTAAAAAAAAATTAGGGGCTTTAAAAAAATATATTCTATTAGTAATAGAATATTTTTTTAAAATTTAATTTTTGTTTTCGCCATGTATTACATATGTTCTTATTTCTCTCAAGCGGCATGGTATCAAAATATTCACTAGAAAAGGGGGGGGGGCAGTTCGAAAAAGATTGGTAACCTATGGTCTAAATGTAATGTTTTTTTTTAATCAATATTCATGTCCTAATTTTTTCTTCTACTTCTTAGCTTAAGAATAGAAGTTGGGATACATTTCTAATATTAGGATAAAATCACATGCCATCTAATAAAATCTGTAAATGCTATAATTTTAAATAAAACTAAAACTCTCAAATTATGCATCTATGATTTCAGTATTAAATACACTTGCACACAAATCTTTTACAAAATTAATTTGGTAAACCACATGTTCAAATATAAACAAGTGAAACTTACTAAATGGACCATGTTACCAGCTCTTTTTAATGCATCAACAGCAATAGAATGAGGTATGTCGATGAGATCAACATCGTTCACTTTTAAAATGATATCGTTTACCCTGAAATTACACAAATATATTAAACACTCTATTCTTTTCTTCATTCTCTAAGTAGTAAGTACTATAAATGAATTATTTATAATAGGTGATAAAATTGATATTAATATTATAATACAAAAAAATCAGCAATGAACTTTGTAATTAAGAACATGGTTGTGTGTGTTGTTAAAATACACATATCTCTCTTTTACTACAAATTACATCTTACTAACTGAATATCAACTTTGTGTTCAAAATATTACTGTATAAGAATTCCCAACAACAAAATACTATGCGCTAAGCATTAAAAATGTCACAGTTTGTTAACAGAAAAATATAAAAAAAATCATCATTTAAATTACAGTGAAATATAATTTTAAATAAATAAATTTCAAAGATATTAATAATTTTGTTATAAAAAGAAAAAAAAAGCAGCAAAAAATATTATTTTAATATATTAATTTGTTTTTAAATGCATTCAACTTTATACTTTTTATAAATGGTTGAAAATGCAGTAAGGGTATAAAAATTTATTCCATTAGATAAAAAAGGAATTTATCTAAGAATATCAAAAAAATGTCATGATTTCATGTACATGCTATAATATCATTTTTTAACTAGTGGAGGACTACCCCTCTTTTCTTCCTTGGCACCCTAGGCAAAGAGACACGTCAGTTGGCTTCTGCTTCAAAGTGCACTATAGATAAGATACACCTGTTTCAATGGCTGTCCATTCTTTTGTTCCATCTAACACATAGACAGGATGGTCTGCTATTGTGAGGTGCAAAAGCCAAGGATTGTATTCTAGGTGTCGGAGTGACATGTCAGTTTATGGCCCATCCATATGATTTTGACCATGTGGTGACAAGATGGTCAGAGTCAGATGGTACTTTGTTCCAAAAGAACCAATAGTTGTAGGGACCAAGTATGAGGATGTTATGTGCACAAGTGTGTTCTATCCAATCAGAAATTAAAGGGAGTGAGTAAGTCCTCCCCCAAAAGGCTTACAAAGATGGATTAGAAGGTAACTGGGAGATCAGCAAGACCTGCGAGAAAGGTGTGAAAGTGCAAACCCTGCTTTACTATTTTGGCGGATCTTACACATTGCAAGATTCAGTGGAAAGAGCCCAACAGACAATGATACAAAGTATCTGATAGCTAGATGAATAAATTTTCTTACTTACAAATACAATATTTATGTGTGTCAATTTACAATTGAAAATTGTAAATAAAAAGTAATTTTACGAAATGAGTTTAAGTCTTATAGTAATTTCTTGCAAGGCTAGCATTCAGTAAAAAATACGTACAACGCAAAATAATCCCAACGCTGTTAACAATTTTCATTTAGCGAAAAATACTTTGACTAAATAAAGCTGACACTCATTCTTATTGCCTTTGCTTCATACGTAATAGTTGGTATAAACCTATTAAAATATAGATATATAGCAAATTCTTCCCTTTTCAAGAACTATGAAGTTAAATTTTCTTTAACCATTGTTGCTCCAATTTAACATCACAATGATGTTTATCGAAAACTGAACCACAAGAAATAATCATCAAAGACTTAAAAAGAAAAGAAGAGTTTTTACAGAGGTGCTAATTAAAATACATGTGTGGGGGAGGTTAACAAAAAAAGCAATAGATCCACTTCATGTTATACATCTACATATCTGCACTACTAATTGAAAATAATCAAAATATAACAAATTCTCCAAGGAGCAGATCTATTAAATGAGTTTAAAAAAGAGTAATACTCACTGCAATCGTCCATCGGCAGCGGCAGCACCGCCTTGAATAAGTTTTGTAATGTAAATACTAGGATTGTCTCCCACATGGGGATTATCTGTGCCACCTGCTATACTGAAACCTAAGCCAGCACCACCCTAAAAAAGGAAAACTTTTTAAAAAACATACCTCTCATGTAGTTTAAATTTTACAAAACCATAGTGGTTTGAGGGAAAAGATTAAAATTTTTTCTATCACAGGCATATTTTCATGCATGATTAATACTTCCCCAAGGGAACAATTATTCTATAATAATTTTTCTGCTTCTAATTTTTAAAATTTGTCAACACTGCAACACATAACTGCAAAACTTCAGAATATGAATACTGGTGGGAGAACTTAGTTTTCTCTTTCTATGTGGACAAAAAAATGGCTTCATAGACTTTTAAAAATTAGGGCAAAAATATATACTGGCTTTAGTATAAGAACACAATGGATATTATTTAGTATTTAACAAATTATATCATGAAGTTTTGGTACTGCTTGAAAATTGACTTTTTTAAACCCATGTTCTAATTAAAATTTAATAAATAATAAATAAAATATAAAATTCAATACAAACCCTTTCCAGCGTGATTTCTTCATATTCCCATTCGTCATCTCCATTCGTCTGTAATGAGAATAGAAAATAAGTAATTAAAATGAAAAGATGAGTAACAGCAACTACCAGAAATTAACAAAAGATACATTTTCAAAAACAAAAAAAAATTAGAAGAAAAATTAACTTACATGATGGTCAGATACACGGAGATTCATAATATTTGGCAGCCCCTGAAGAGAAATAAAATATTTCAATATTAAAAAATAAAAACAAAGAATTATGAAAATCATAGGATTTCTTCTTGAAATACTAATGTTCAATTGTTAGTCAATGAAAGTATAGGAACACATGTTGCATGAGAGCCAGAAATTTAAGTGAAATTGATTACTCCAGAATAATTAAAGAACTAGTTAATCATAGTGATTCCAATAAAAATTAACATTTCAAAACCAAATTCATTTTTGTAACTCGCCCCCTTTTGTAGCTGTTTTTAAATCAACAATACATTTATTTTTTTTAAACAAAATACAGTTCAGGGAATGAATTGAGCAAAGGAGGTGCTTCTGAGAGAAATATCCGTTTCTAATTTTATACAGACCTTTTCTGTTAGATATAAAATTATTACATGTGTCATGGTAATGGAACAAGTTTTTCCCAAATATCAAAATATTTGAAGCAATAGAATACAAGTTTAATGTATTGATTGAAATCTCCCATAACAATATTGTTGAATATATAATTTTAAAAACACAAACAAATTTATTTAAAAATTATTAAATTAAAATAAGGCAAAACAGTGCCTTTAATGAATACTACATTAGAAAATTTATCAGTAAAATACAAGCATACAGTTAACGTCTTTGATTTCGATTTCATTGCCCGATCATTGGAAGTTCCTTAAATATTTCACGAACAACATATTTAAAATTGGAACCCAAAATATTCTACGAAACTGAGACCTCTCTTTCAACCAAGAGAAGTCAAAACTTGAGGCCTCAGCAATTTTGATGAGTGGACTGCGCTCGCAAGACCACCAGCTGCTCCCTTCGATCCAATCGGTATTTGAAATTCCGACTCCATAACATGAGGTGGAGACGCAAATAAATTCCCTAAACTGTCGCATTTACGTACAAAGAGAAACTGGATTCGCTTGATTCCACAAATTCAGAATGAATTTCCTGGCATTCAGGGGAAAAGATGAATCCCCAAAAGCCTTCAAAAAGAGATGAAGATGGGAGAGAGAATTTCATGCTTCTTTTTTGCCCTCCTCATCCTGAGAATTTTTTTCCCTTCAGGCACCGCGCAGCAAGCAATAACGCTAAAACCCGCCTTGCCATCGGGAAAATTCAATAAAAGGCGCCGGGAGTATTTCCTTTGTTTCAAAATATTTATGAAACAAAAGTAGAGAGAAAGAAAGAGAGAAATGGAGATAAAAAGATAGAGACAGGGGAAAAAACCGAACTCTGTATGCTCTTAACAGGATCAAGGAATGATAAAAGAAATTTTCTCTCGGCCACTTTAAAAAGCATCATGCGCCAGAGGCAGGTATGTGCAATATATCTCTCGGGATGGAATTTCGAACGCCGACTTTTAAAAGAAGAGGCAAACAGACCGTAAATAACGAACGGCAAACCATAAATCATTGGATTTCAGGAACCTCTGTTCTTCATTTCCGTTATACTATTAAGCCGAAAACGGTTTCCTCTCCCGGAATAAATTCAGTTGCGCCCTGTCAGCTCGAAAATAATGCAGAGATCTCCAAATCGGTTTTCGCACGCGGCTCAAAAAGAGAGAGAAAAAAAACAGCTTCAAGAAATGGCAAAGAAGACATTACCCGTAAGCCGGCTATCATCAAAATCGATTTGGAATCGGGTAAATTATTGTCTTCGTCCGTGTTACGCGCAAAATAATCGATATTTATTCATCTGGTATCGATAAATGAATAGATTTAGTGGTACAAAACATTACTTTTAAAACTCATTCCGGTCACTTATTTAATAGATGCCTCTTTCCGTAAAACGAATACTGTGGAATATTTTATGCCACAGTTGAGAAATAAGGTTATCAATATTAAAAAAATGATGAAATCTATGCTCGTCAGCACACACAGGCCGAATAAATAGATCAAACAAAAGTGAATCGTGAAAAATTTCACACATCCAGGTCGCAAACAATTATTTGAAAGACACGAAGACAAATTATAATAATAAAAGAGAAATATAAATTTATCCCATTCCAATGTTCGAGAGAATATCAAAACAAATTAAAGCTTCTGTCGACCGGTCACTTAGGATTCGTGAAATTTTATTTTACTCATTAAACCCAGGCTAGTGCAATGATTTAAAAATAATAAAACACATTCCAAACAATGAGAAAAATAATGAAGGCTTCCCTGGTTCTCATTTTTCCTCTGATACTTCAGAATATTTCTTTAGGATTCAAGAATGAATCATTAAGAGATAAATATTGAAAAATATTTTCAGAAATCAAAGGGAAAACATAATTTCAATGAAACTCGTTCGGGTGCATTTTACTGCGTTTAAATCGACGCACTCGTCTAAGTCTGAGGAGGGAATTAAAATTTTATGAATTCAAAATAGCCGACTTTAAAATTGTCATCGAGAACAAAACGCAAATGAGTCACGTACAGTTCTGAAATTTCACTCCATAGGCACTATAATTTCAAGCAAGCGAATTTTAAATTCGAAATAATATTCCACCCCTGAAAGATCCCATGAAAGGTGCTAACAACGAGATTTAGAGGAGATCGAGCTCCCGAAGGAGCTTCAGTTACCATTTTGTATTCTGTAGCTGACAGCCTGGTCGAATACTATCACCAAGAGTAAATAAAGCTAATCCATTCATTAAATCCTCTCGCAGACTCAAAATTATCGCCGCATTCCAAAAGGGGTGTCATACCGTTATCTACCGAGTTGAGCATTCCTTTTGGAAAACTAGAGCTTAGAGTGGAAATTATTCGCCAAATACCTACAGAAACTGTCGGCGAGTCACCAAAGGAGTTTAACAA
>BMAV01017548.1:96582-115580 GCA_019973955.1 Trichonephila inaurata madagascariensis | reverse complement strand
ATAGAAGCCCAGTGGCCGAGTGGTAGTGTATCTCGCTTGCATGCTATAGGACAGGGGTTCAAACTCCGGGCTGGGCAAGCTTAACTCAGCCTTTCATCCCTTCAGTGGGTCGATAAAATGAGTACCAAGCTTGCAACACTGGAGGTTTCGCTTCAGACTGGCTACCAGACCGGAACATCTGCTCATGCAACTCAGCGCCCAAGACCCGTAAACTGAGTTGGATACAGTTGCCCTTGCCTGTTGGAACACTGAGCTTAGTTTTCCTGGATAAATGAATGCAATTTGGTTTGATTTTATCCATAATCAATTTGTGATAAAGGATATATCTGTTTTTGAATTACTTTTGAATGATATAAGGAAAAACAAATTTCGCTCTCTAGTAATCGAGATTCAAGTTCAAAACATTCGAAACAGTCAAGTAATTTATTTTAGATTAAAATTAGAGAGGATTATCTCATAATAACCAGAAAAGCTTCAAAAATATTGTTACAGTTTTCTAGATCTTATTTGCGCGAATTCGGATTTTCAGCGCTTATAAATTTAAAAACAAATAAAAGATTAAGTCTTTTAAATGCAGACGCGGTGAAATGAGAGTGGCGTTATCATTTTTACGACCAAATATAAATGAAATTATCAAAATTCATGAAGCTCAAATTTCGTAATAAATGTATTCTTATAATAAATTTGTAATTAATTATTCAAAAAAAAACATTTTGTTGTCTTGGTCGTACATATTATTTTATTTAACACTGAAAATTATTAACATGAACTATTTTTCAAAGTGTAAGTAAATTAAAATGTAATGCAATGTAAAATGTGTAAGTAAATTTCTTTTAAGCTTATTTTATTATTAGTGTGGCACCAAATTTTGAAATTGTTGAAAGTGTACCGTAACGAAAAAAAGGTCGAGAATCACCGCACTACAACTATGAAAGCATGGAGCATAGCATTAATATAAATCTAATAGGCTAAATTCACGTAACGTCATATTTATATAGTAACTACAATCACGTGTTTTCATCAAAATCAAGTCACATTTTTCGATGTTGCCCACTTTTGCTTTTTATACAAACTTCCTTTTAGGAAGTTCATATATGTTAACAATCATAATGCACACATGTAAACAAAATGCACTTGAATTAAAAGAATTCACATTGTTTAAAATTTTTTTTTTAAAATTTGAAAAACTATTTCCTTCCTTCCTGAGTGGCTTGACAGATCAAGGTGAGCATTGGCCTTCTCAAGAAGCCTTTTCCAAGCCAGCCTTCTTCCTGCTCCAATTCCTAGTTCTCAAAACTAGGAGATCTTTTTCTAGGCTATCAATCCATCTAAGATTTGGCCTGCCCTTTCTTTGTGTGCCAATTAGTTGAGCATTGAAGACTTTTCTAGTGGTGCGGTCTTCATTCCTTCTAATAACGTGACCTGCTCATTTAATTCATTGCATTTTGATGAAGTTAACTATGTCAGATTCTTTATATGATTGATAGAGCTCTAAATTTGGTCTTCTTCGCCATGTTACATTTTTCCTGAATTCCTCCAAAAATGAATCTTAAAATCTTCCTTTCGTAGATACTTATCAAGTTATCATCTGTTTGAGACATGAATCAAATTTCTCATGCAAAAATTAATATCGATCTTAAAAGACTTTTATACAATATATCTTTGTTTTTTTTTTGGTTAAATTCGATTTCATATATTTTCGTATTCCATTAAGATATCTATCAGCCATAGTAATTCTCTTTTGGATTTCAGTAGTACAATCATTTCTATTGTTAGTTTCCGAACCTAAATAAGTGAAGCTGTCAACAATTTCAAAACTATAATCTTCGGTTTTAAAATGGGAATTGTGAAAACATCATTTATTGCAAGACATGTACTTGGCCTTATTCTCATTGATTTTCAGTCCCATCCTGAGAGACTCTTTCTCTAAAGATAAGAAGGCCTATCTTAGTGCGGTGGGTATTCGAGCGATGATATTAATGTCATCAGCAAAAGCCAACAACTGTATCGATTTATTAAAAATATCTCCTCTGATATTGATATTGGACTCTCTTACCACTTTTTCTAATGCTAGATTAAATAGAAGACATGCCAGTGCATTTCCCTGTCGAACGCTTTTTTTTTTATTTCCAATGGGTTCTAAAGATCATTCTGCACTTGGACTCCAATCTTTATCCCCATTAATGTCAGGCTTATCAGCCTTAATAACTTATCAGGGATTCTAAACTCTTTTATGGCTGCATTAAGAGTCTTTCTGTTGATGCAATCATAGGCGGTTTTGAAATCAACAAAGAGGTGATGCGTGTCAATTCCAAATTCCCTTGTTTTCTCCAAAACCTGATGAATGTTGAATATCTGCTTTGTAGTGGATCTTCCTTTCCGAAATCCAATTTGGTAGTTTCCAAATATGTTTTTCCACCAGTAGAGAAAGTCTGTTGAATAGAATATTTGAGAATACCTTATAACATGTACATAGTAGACTGATTCCTCTATAATTTGAACACTCGAGTATATCTACTTTTTTACTACTTTATGTATCACACAAGTAATACTTATTTTCCATTTCTTAGGGATTACTTCCTGTTCCCAAATTGCTTGAATTAAATCGTAAACTTTCTTAGACATTTATTTTCCTCCATTTTTCAGTAGCTCAGATGGAATAGCGTCAGGGCCGGGTGCCTTATTGTCTTTAAGGTATCCGACTACGTTCGGAACAAAGATTTTAAAAAAGCGCATAAATGGATAATTCTCATGATATTTAGTGTCACTTAGATTAGAATACATGTATAAAATTGTTTTAAGGGCATTTTTATTAAAAAAAAATTTATTTAAATACAATATTTCGGCAAAAAATTAACTTAGAATAATTTTTTTCCAAAATGTTCTCCTTTTGTGAAAAATGCTTCTATTATAATAACATTTTGCCTGTATATAGCTCAGACCTCTGTACAGAGGCTCAGCTATGACTTTTAAAAAATTCACATTATTTTTAGAGTTACAATCCATTGAAATAATTATCGGCGTTTTTTTCTTAAAATTGCTCCCCTCTGTTGTCGTAAGAAATGGATAAACCCACTTCTAAGTTATTTGTTTCAAAAATTCTAGTTGAGCTTCTGTATAGAGGTTTGAGTTATATACAGGCAAAAGATTATTATAATAGAAGCATTTTTCACAAAAAGAGAATATTTTGAAAATTGGCCATTCTATGTTCATTTTTTGCCAAAATATTGTACTTAAATAATTTTTTATTGTAATACTATTCTTAAAACAATTTTATATACATTTTCTAATCTAAGTGACTCTAAATATCATAAATTTTATCCATTTATACGCTTTTGCAAAATCACGGTTCCGAACGTAGTCGGATACCTTAATACCTGTGTGTGTGAGCATCTTTACCAAATTATCAATTTGGAACTTTATTTAAATTTTACTAGTAGAACAAGTACAAGTCTATTGTCAGTTTTGAATTCAGTGGAGCACGTGATTGCATTTATCATGTGACCGTCATGAATTGAACCCATTGCATTTAACTGAGACTAATATGACATCCTGAGATCGAAATAATTTCCTTTTTTGAACACAAAATCAGGATACATCTAAACCAGGGGTGGCCAATATTTTTGGGAAGATTGCCAATATTTGATAAAAACAAAGTTATGCGTGCCACTTGAAACTTTTCCAGGTAGCGGTAGGTAACAGACCCCTGGCCGGCGTGTCATGAGTTTGTGCCTAGTACTGCTGAAGACCCGCCCTGAAGGTAAGCGATGCTTGTGAAATCTGTCCAGAGCTCAATCAGCCTCCCGTTGGTGTGGTAGTTAGGAAAGAGGTGCCAGCACAGGTGTCGTCCTTATCGCTTGACCATGGTTTAAAATTGTGAGATCCGTTACCAAAAGCCCTCGAGTAGATGAACAGTGCGACATTAATATTCATTCACTCCAATTTTTCCAACAAATAGTAGAATAAGGAAAGCTGAAAAATTGTAATTTAGAGGCTTATAATAGAATTTTTATACAAATAACATATTTTTTTATTGAAGTCTAAGTACTGGAGATTTAAAAATAATATAATACTCGTGAACGAGACAAAAGAACAGACTTAGGTTTTATTGTTAATAAACATTTTACAGGTTCAATCAGCTATTTTAGGTATAAAATAAAAATGAGTAACTCGAAACATTTGATTATAAATAATTATTTAAAAGTCAATTCTTTCGTAATATGATTTTTGAATTTGTAGTCTTCTATATTAGGGTTAGTTCTCGAAGATGCTAACAAAATGTGGTTGTTTTTGTGTGTATCAGTTAATTTCGAGCAATATTTTAACGTGCTAAATTTCCATATTATGCTTACCATATCACGGCAATATTTAGCATCCGACGAGAGCTTGAATAGAATAAATTCAAGTGTCAAAAATCTGGTAGCAGTAGCCACCACTAGAGGGTGCCGCCGATGAAAAGGTTATGGCACTTGGGGACTTGCTGTGTCTAATTTGCCAAAATGCAGTTCATTTGAAAGAAAGAGAGAGAGAGAGAGAGAGATCTTTATTATCACGTCTTGTTACCATTATTCAAAAACACGTCTTGTGTTTAAATTCATAAATATGATGAAAATATTGTACTAATTATTATGCGTGATTCATGAATTTAAAAAAAAATGCAATTTTAAGTATTAAACATTTTTGATTTTCCTCTTAATTGTATCAAATATCTTTATGTATAAACTTGAAATCAAATAATATTATAATAAAAATATTTATTAAAATTTTATTCTTATAGTTGCCAGAAGAATGCATTAGTAGGAAAATTTAATTTATCCTTATTTTAATATAAATAAAAAATTATTATTTCAAACTATTTTTTAGAAGATGTTAAAAATATTCATCTTACCGAATCAAAGCTTCCACCCTTCTTCCATAGATGGCGCCCTATGTTTAAAAACCGGATCAAGCACTCTAAAGTGATTCAAACGTAATTCCATATTCCGCATTTCTTAAAAAAAAAAGAAAAAGAAAAAAATATTTGAATGAACTCCGGTCGCAACACTGAAAACAGAACACTTTATTTATTTTTCTTCCTTTTCTTTATCTTCCAGTGCAACGAGCAAGAAGAGAAAATATTCAAATTCGTCTCAAAGGTTGATATCACAAGAAGGCGAATAATTTCCAGATACTCTTTCTTGTTCCTCTCCCCCCTCCCTACCCCACCGAATAAACCTCTTTTTGAAAGAACACTTTTCAGATCATTTGCATAAACAGAAGGTCGTATCTGGTGCTACAGAAAAACTTTCTTTTCGTGTTTTTTTTTTCTCAGTTTTGTCCGAGACGAAAATTCATTTCGTTTGCAAATTCATTCAATGACTGGCAAAGTTCTCGAAACAAGTTTTCAGATCGCTATTGCTTTAAACAGTGAAAGTTTCTTTGGATATCTTTCAAAGTTATTTCAAAATAAATCCATGAACTGTATATCTTTCTATTGAAACGAATGGTAATCGAGTTGTTTGAAGAACTTTTTTTACAAGTTTAATTAAAGTGGGGAAAATGTTTCCGAGAGCAAGATATGTGTAAAACTGTCGGCTAATTTTGTTTCTAGTTCCGAGAAATTAGTTAATCTAGTTAAAATGAGTTTCTAGAAATTATTTGTTATATATGTCAGATATGCAACAATGCGATTCTTTAAATAAAAGATGTTTGTTAAATGCCAGAATAAGTAAGTAAATAAGTAAAAAAAAAATAACTTTGTATTATTAAATGATAATATATTGTAAAAATATCAGGACAAGACCACAGCAACTTTATTACGCCACGTTACCTAATATCTTTTAACAGCATGTACCGTAAAATCCGGCGTATAGCGCGTACCGGCGTGTAACGCGCACCCATACTTTCAAGGTGCATTTTTTAATTTTTAGGTATATTCGGCGTATAACGCAAACCCCCTTTCTTATGAAATAACAAAAATTGTGCGTGTACAATGCTGGTATATTTTTAAGTCATATATTCGAGGTATTATCCCAGGATTTTGAAAAAATAGTATACTTTTAGAATCAGGATGCTTTTTTTTTTAATTCAGTGCTTCTCTTAAACTTTCAATATTTGCGACCCAATTTTTAGTCATAATTTTCATCGCACCACTCTTACTATAACAGTGTACTGAACGCAAAAGTAATGTACTTTAAGGTATCCGACTACGTTCGGAACCGTGATTTTGCAAAAGTGTATAAATGGATAATATTTATGATATTTAGTGTCACTTAGATTAGAAAATGTATATAAAATTGTTTTAAGATTAGTATTACAATAAAAAAAATTATTTAAGTACAATATTTTGACAAAAAATGAACATAGAATGACCTATTTTCAAAATATTCTCCTTTTGCGAAAAATGCTTCTATTATAATAATATTTTGCCAGTATATAGCTCAGACCTCTGTACAGAGGCTCAACTAGAATTTTTGAAATATATCACTTAGAAGTGGGTTTATCCATGTTTTACGATAACAAAGGGGAGAAATTTTAAGAAAAAAACGCCGATAATTATTTCAAATGGTTGTAACTCTGAAAATAATGTGAATTTTTCAAAACTCATAGTTGAGCCTCTGTACAAAGGTCTGAGCTTTATACAGGAAAAATATTATTATAATAGAAGCATTTTTCACAAAAGTAGAACATTTTGAAAAAGGTTATTCTAAGTTAATTTTTTGCCGAAATATTGCATTTAAATAATTTTTTTTTGTCAAAATGTCCTTAAAACAGTTTTATACATGTATTCTAATCTAAGTGACACTAAATATTATAAAAATTGTCTATTTGCATTGTCCATATTATGAAAATTGTCCATTGCAAAATCAAGGTTCCGAACGTATTCGGATACCTTAATAAATAGACATGCTTGCTAAGTTTTAAGTCTGTACTTCTAATAGCACTCAAACGGAAATTTTTCCTTGTAAAGCTCTAGCCACCCCTTTGGAAGTCAATTTTTACAAAGCTGGTCATAACAGATTTCTACTCAACAGAAGAAACATGCCTACCGAATTTCAATTTGAAAATATTTGCAGACGGAAATTTACTTATGACTTACTAGAAGCATGAGCGAATCTTCTTTTTAAATTTTGATCGATACAATCAACGGTGTGGCTTTGTATACATCCCAAACAAAAATACAAATGTTCAAATCCGTATGTAAGATGTATATAAATTCCTATGCATTATTGGAATCAAAAAGTGCTCAATGTTAATGAACGTACTGCTCATAAAAAAATGTTAGGAATATTTCCATTTATGTACAGAACATATATAACAGTTATCATTTTAAAACTTTTATCAAATAATTTTACGACATACATAAATATGTGACAACACTCAGAAATTTATTTCGTTTTATCGTCCGAAAATAAATTTGTTTTCAACGAGAGATACATTTTTTTCTACATTGATTTTCCAATTAAGAAACTTCGATTAAATTTTGTTTTCGCAAGGGATTTTCTACTACACATTTAAAATGCTACAAATTTTTTTTGAAGATGAGCGTTTATCAAATGCGACAGTGTGTGATATGCGCTTAAAAATCTAGGTTGTGTCGTCGAGAATTCAATGGAGAGCAAGAGGACTGTAACGTTGATTTTAATGTTCTATCTGATAAATGAAGAGCCCTTGGCATACGAATAAGTTTATTGATGACTAAACATATAACTTCACAGCACTACACTCACACACACAAACATTTAAAGACTATTTATAGGGTTTAGAAGAAATATATCGCTTTAAAGCGCTCTGCCCAAAGCATCATGCCTTTCATGTTAATTCACACTATCAGTTGCATCAGCGTTCTCTTCTCATAATTAAATGGCGCGTTACATATGTTTATTCTGGCAACCCTGAAGTCGCCAATTACGTTTGAAGGCGCCAACAAAGGGAATCAACTATTTTATTTGACTGCCCTGATATTGTGCATTACAAATTATTTTATCAACTGGCTAGATGATCAATACAGATTTATAAGTATTGGGTTGTTTGCGTGAAGGAAATATTGAAAAATCTCTTGAATTGTTGTGAAATAAATAAGTTTACATCATGAGATACACAACGGCATTATTCGTGTTTTTTTTACAAGACATTCAACAAATAAGTTTCCACAAGTTTCATATTCATCTAATATAATATAATGTAAACTTTTTTTATTTTCGCTGTTGAAACTGTATTTCGTTTTAAGTTCATTTATACAGTAAAATTAAATGTTACGAGAACCCAGAAAAAACAACACTAAGACTACTTTAGAGCACGTTTTGAGGGTTAAAAAAATATTGTTTAAAATGCATTGACGTTAGAGGAGATTGCTTTGATAGAGATATAATACATTTTGACCAACGGGCTCTTTTTGATCACAATAGATGTGTTTCTCAAACTGTGGGGCGCGCCCCCGTAGGGGGGCGTGATAACCCTACAAGAGGGGCGCGAGTATATCGAAAAGTCGAAAACAAAAGATTATTTTTTTAAAAATATTAATAATTTACTTAAAGGAAGCAAAACAAAATACATTCTGACATCATAAAATACAGATTTACACTGATATAATACACTTATGAATGTATCAGTACTGCACAATGTGTTTCATAACTAATTTAACTGTGCTAAGTTAAGAACAAGTTTAATAATTACCAGTTATCCTATGGGAATGTTATAAAATTATAGGCAATATTTAATACTTATCTTGATAAAATATACGGTTTATAATTAAAGTTGTATTGTAGCTTTACATCAAAATATATTATTATTGAATTCAATACATGTTTTGTATGGAGGGGGGCGCGATGAAAATTGTGATTGAAAATTGGGTCGCAAGTATAGGAAGTTTGAGAAGCACTGCAGTAAATTGTTACTACGTGACATTGAAAATGCAACACCAAGAAAGGGTGGCCAGAAAGTAAAGAAACTTGACAAGCAGGGAAGCAGAAAAGGACAATAAGTGATGTTTATTGTCCTAACACAGAGCGAGAAGAATGCTCTGCTCTATAGTTTTTCGAACTATTTCGGGCAAAGATTAGGCAACGCATCAGGATACAGAGTCAGTAAAACTATGGATGGCTCTCCTTTCCCTCTTTCTATAAACTGTTTACTACAGTTAATCTTCTGAACATGACTATATCAGGGTATGCAAGTAACACCCAATACTATCCCAGATGTTCAGTTTATGTTCAGTTTGTGGCGGGGCTTTACCGCGTTTTTCCTATTAATCCTCTTGGGGAATCTTTGGGGCCAGCATTGAGTTAATTCACAGCCAATCCTCTCAAGAAGAAACCGTGATATTCAGATTAGTTAGTAGATATATAGTGAAGGTTTTGTAATCGCAAAGAGAAGAAGGAGAATGAAAGTTGAGATGCTGAAAGCCGTGAGCTGATGGTCAGACATTAAACTTAGAAGCGTAATTATAGAAAGGGCTTTAGTGAGTTAAAGAAATCAAGGAAGAAAAAGATCCATAGGATAACTTTGCTTAAAGATAAGTGGTTAGGATTCCAGGCGCCTATTTACTTAGAATTTAGGGATTCGTTATATCACTCCTGATTGCCTTTCTATAGTAAGACTTGTGTTGTTCAACATATTTAGACAATAAACAATTGGATTTATTATGGCTAACTTGGGTGATCAATCATTTCCTCCCGCAAATCTAGGTCACGTAGAAGAAGAGATGGTACCCCCAGGCAGGGGGTATCACAAGTTTATGTTCAGTTTATGAGAGAACCGGGTAAATGATAGCCGAGAAGCGTCAATACTTTATGCGAAGCACGTTGGCTGATGCGTGAAGTGCGTTTTCGGGTGTTATCCAGCTGGTAAAGGGCATAGGACATCCATCCCTCTGAAAGAAGGGGCCCGTGCAAACCACGACACAACACCCGCTTATCATTGGATCATCATAGCACCCAGAATATGAATCATAGGTGAACTGCTTTCGTATAAGAAGGTGCCCCCTCAAATAGATTGTCACATCAGGGGTGTCAAACTCGCGACCCGTGGGCCGCATGTGGCCTACAACGAATATTTTTGCGGCCCGGCCAATATATTGGCACACGATAATGTGCAATTTTTGCAATAATGAAACATGAATAAATCTTTAGATAAAACTGCATCGTATCAAAAATACGCAGAAAAAAATTCAAATCTTGTAATAGAATTTCAAACGAGATTTAAAGATTTTAGTTCTCTTGAAGACAAATTTTGTTCGTTTTCTATTTTCTCAATAAATAGACTCAGTACCCAGCCATATGTAAATGGAGGTGATCGAGATTCAGCGAGACTCAGATTTGAAGACGAAATTCATTGAAGTGAATGTGCCTGAATTTTACAAATATTTACCAGCCATGTTTGAAAATACTGGAAAATTCGCATATGAAATTATTTCCATGCGTGAAAGTACTTATCAATGCGAGTAGTTGTTTTCAGTTATGAAAGAAAATATGTCTTATGTTAGAAATAGTATTAATGACCCTTACCTTGGGTAAGTTTTGTGAAAGTAATTACTGAGAACAGAATTTCTCCCGAAATAGGAAAGATAGTAGCAGAGAGAAGAGTTGTCAACTGTAAGGACGTAATAAACATTAAATATTTTTTGCTCCTTTTATGTTTATTATAATATATTATTGGAACTATACCTATATATTTCTATGAATATTGATTTTTTTTTTGCAGGCCACCTAAAGTTAAGCCTTGTTTGTTTGGCAAAAGTTAGTCTGAGTTTGACACCTTTTCTCTACATTGTTACACTCCATCTCTTGTCGATCTACGAGTTCCGATGTGGCTCTGGGCCATACCGGCTTTCCTGAAATGTGTAACATTTCCTTGTTTCAATTATTTTTGCCAGAACGGGTGTACTGTGAATGCATCTAGATCAGGGGTGGCAAACCTTTATGGATCAGCGTGCCATTTTTTCTAAAGAAATGTTTAATGAGGTATAGACGCCATCAAATAATTTTGATCTGTGATTATTGGGAAAATAATAAAACTAAATACTAAGAACACAAAACTCTTTATTTACTACGAAAAAATACTTTTTGCGTTGTATAGCTGTAAATGTTTTAGTTATGCGTGTAATTCAAATTAAGGTATCCGACTACGTTCGGAACCATGATTTTGGAAAAGCGTGTAAATGGATAATATTTATGATATTTAGTGTCACTTAGATTAGAATACATGTATACAATTGTTTTAAAGACATTATGACAAAAAAAATAATTTAAATACAATATTTTGACAAAAAATTAACTTAGAATAACCTTTTTTCCAAATGTTCTCCCTTTGCAAGAAATGCTTCTATTGTATTAATATTTTGCCTGTATTCAGCTCAGACCTCTGTACAGAGGCTCAACTAGAATTTTTGAAGTGCATAACTTGGAAGTCGGTTTATCCATGTTTTACGAAAACAGAAAGGAGAAATTTTAAGAAAATACGCCGATAATTATTTCAAATGGTTGTAACTCTGAAAATAATTTGAATTTTTCAAAAGTCCTAGTTGAGCCTCTTTACAGAGGTCTGAGCTATATACAGGCAAAATATTAATACAATAGAAGCATTTTTTTATAAAAGGAGAACATTTGGAAAAAAGGTTGTTCTAAGTTAATTTTTTGCCAAAATATTGTATTTAAATAATTTTTTTTGTCATAATGTCCTTAAAACAATTTGATATATGTATTCTAATCTAAGTGACACTAAATATCATGAAAATTATACATTTATGCGCTTTTTTAAAATCATGGTTCCGAACGTAGTCGGATACCTTAAAGTAACATTAATGTCATTTCTGTTGTTGCAGATTGTGTGTGCATGACAAGTAACTTGTATTAGGATCGTAAGATATCACTTTGAGTAGAATGCATGCTCAATTGAAGTTATCTGTCAATCGGTTTTTAATTAATTAATTATTTTTGCTGTGGTTCACTTTTTTGTCAAGAGGATTTGCGATTTGTTTCAAAATGCCGTTTTACAGACGATGTTCTGCATACCACACTATTCCAGAACATAAAACACACACCACTTTGTCGCCTTTAAAAATAATTCCTTATTTCTAAATTCACCAAACCTTAAATTCTCTGTTACACATACTATCTTGCCCTTTTTATTTTTTTGCTGGTCTATCCATGTTAAATATTAGTTAAAAATCGTAAGTATAACACAAATAAACTTTAAAATTGACTAGGCTATGCGTAGACAAACTTTGCATCATAATCAATTGTAGTCCCCGACGTAACTAAGGCAAGACAAGAACAAATGAGTGTGCTCCCCGCCGCACTCGGTTTTCACTCGGGTTTGTTCGTATAATACTCCAAAGTGAACTTCGTTTATTTTGAAATAAAATACAAACCATTTTGATCGCTGGTGTGCCCAAAATATTGTGTCACGTGCCGTGAATGGTATGAGCGCCAATGATTCGCCATCCCTGATCTAGGTGGATGCCAGCTGAGACCTGATGTTTGGGTTAACCTCCCTTTTTCGGTTCATTCACCTTTTTTGACGGTGGACTGATATTGGCTGCTATTACATATGTTTTCTAAGATAAGAGATTCCTTTAGCATGGTGGGGTAGTTAGCAGATGTGGTCCTGGTCACTTGAAGAAGGTTCAGAATTACGCCACCAATAGGCCTTATGTTGCTTGGTTTTGCGACATTAATTATCATTATCTCCCTCATTAAGATAAGAGAAAAAATAATGTGCAATGATTTCTCTGGCAGAAGTAGACACGGATTTAACATATTCACGGCAAATTTCTTCAATTTTACCCTACTCATGTGCCGGAGAAGCTCATATTTGCATTACTCCGTAACGTATGTTAACCTCGAAATTTGTATAATTTTCTGGCCACTTCTTGTTGCAATTTCTTTGTCTCCGATAGCATAATTAAAATTTGGATAAATTTCTTTGAAATGCTCAGTTCTCAGATAAAAAAAAATCAGTATACTCATTTTATTTTCTTTATCTAGACCATTTTTATAAATATAGCTTTATTTTGTTTGTTCGATTCCACTTATTTTCCAAATTTGTTTAAATCGAAATATACAATGAGCTGAAAATATTTATATTTACCAGTATAATACATAGAGGATTTCATTGACTCATTCATGAAAGCAGATAAATGTGAGTTATACTATTTTTTATCGAGGAGTAATTACTCCTCATAACATCTCGACAGGCATTTCATTTGAAGTATAATGATTTTAAGCGTAGGATGATTTTTATTTTTGTAAATTTTTTAATTGCATATCACATATGCATGTTACCTATGTGTTAAATTATTACTATTTTTTTACCAAAAATGGGGCTTACTTTTCCTATATAGCAGGGATTTATAAATACATTTTGTTACGCAAAAATTCCTATTTTAGCTTCTCTTGTGGAATTCTGCTTTTTTGTGACCTTTGAAATTTTGGAATTACTATAGTTACTTAAAAAGTGTGTCAGTTTACAACTAAAGTATAAGAATATATACATTACAGGATTATAACATGATTAAGCCCCAAAGTACTCCTGCAATGCTACTGAGAAGTTAAGTTGGTTGGTTGGTTTTGTCCACGAAGGGGACTTGTTTGAACAATTGGCTCTCTAATAAGTTAATAAACAAATTTGTAACGTAAAATGGTTGTGACAAAAATGTCTGCTATACACATAAGGTGTATTAAGAAACAAAAAAAGATGAGTATCGATTGTCAAGGACGATCATCGAAAATAGGATGGAACATGCGCTGGAGTATAAAGAGACTGCTTCAGCGTATTTTTCAAAGATGGTAAGCAAAGTTGTAGAGAAGAAATACGCGCGCGCGCGCTCGGGTGCTTTTGGTACTTTGAATAATTCTAAATCTTTTACTTTTCTCAAAGAGAGAAAAACTCAGAGGAAAAAGTTAAGATAATGTTGTACCACTTTAATTGCCTCTCCTTTTATCTAATAGTTATTCAAAGTCAATGTTTTAGCCCCATTATAGTCCTTGCGTATTCGAGCACGAAGCGAGTTCAACTTATCCAAACAATCAGTTAGAGCAGCGTTTCTCAAACTGTGGGGAGTGCCTCTACCAAGTAGGCGCTAGCGGATTGAAAAGTCGGAAAAAAAAAAAAAAGATTATTTAAAAAAAATTATTAGTTTACAGAAAGTAAGCAAACAGAATAGATTCGGGCACAATAGAAATAAAAAACGCATTTACACCCATATAATACACTTATAAAAGCATCATTACTGCACAATGTATTTTATAATCAATTTAACAACTACAAAATTGTTTAATAATTACCAGTAACCCCCATAGGCTTCTCATGTATAAAATTATATACAAAAATGAACACTCTTATCTTGATAATTTTTTTATGGTTTATAATTATTCCCTTCGCTACCGATTAAAAGTTACGCCAGAAGGGGAGGGGAGAAAGGAAATAAATAAGAAAAAAAATCCTCTGATATAAGTAAATCCTTCGCAATCATTGTCAAGTCCTTTTATTGCATTCCAAAGTCTTCGGAATATTTTTATGGATAGCAGTGCACAGAAAAGATTGTATTTCGGAAAGGCATATATATACATCAGGGACAACTGACGCTTTGACTGTGCGAAACGTTTATATACACCGGTGGCACTTAAGAGGCCAAAGTACAGTATTATTAAAATTTAAAACATTGTTATTATATGGAGGGGAGGGGGACGTGATGCAAATTATGATTGAATATGGGGTAGCAAATATTGAAAGTTTGAGAAGCACTGATTTAAAGCAGTGTTTCCCAAACTCACTGTGCTCATGGATTCCTTTTTACCCCCAAAATTTGTCCTTGAACCCTCAAGTGAGATAAATCTATTCCACTGCATAGTAGGAAAATTACAACTTTAAATTTGATGTCCTGAAGATGGCAAATGACAATTACCGTATTTACTTGAATTTAAGCCGCACTTTTTTTACTATGTTAATGCTACTGAAAATCAAATGAGGCTTAGAATCGAAGAAAAATAGAAATCTTTCGATGGGGAAGTTAAAGCAATTATAGGTTTATGTATGTATTTAAAAGAGTTAATAATACTGGTAAAATAATTAACTATTCACTTCTCATTAGTTCTCCTTTTAAATTTGCTTTTATTTCGTAAAACTGGATATCGATGAACCATTTGATGCAAGTTTCCGTTTCTCACAAAAACTTATCGAGAATTCGGGATACGGCTTAGAATCAATGGCTTCTTAGATTCGAATAATTTCGGTGTATTGATAAGAATTAGATAATAAGATTATTTTTCATATGGCCTTTAACAAAAGAAAAAGTGTAAAAAAAGAGGAAAAAAAAATCTGTAAAATGGTGGCTTTGCTTATTTTCTTATTGAAATTGCCATCATAAATAGTTTCAGACTGTGGAAAGTGAACAAAAGTAACAGAAGTTTAGACCAGCTAACATTCCTTATAGCATTAGCTCGCCAGCTATAATAGAAGGATATTCCTCAATACAGAGGAAATCACGACCTGCTAGCTTCCAATCAAGGGAGTGTTCAGTTCCGGATGATGTGTGCTTAGCCGGTGTGGGAAATCATATGTCAAAAAGGGTTTCCAGCTATAGACGATGAAGGTAATGTCATAGAAAAGGAACAAGAAAAGAGCAATGAGTGCAGAATGGGATGTCCCCTTGTACACTGTAACATGCTTCTCATCTTTTTATGGCAAATAATTACCACTAAATTTCATTTTCTTTATGAAGGTGAATGGTTTCTAGGGAATATTTTTCCTACCCCTAAAATTTAAATGTAAACATAAAATTCGGCAAAATAAAATATGTTTTTTTTAAAAGCTATTGTTTAATTGTTAAAAAAACATAAAAAACTGCGAGAAATTCAAAAGAGAACTAAATGACCCACAAAAGGGTTAAACCGTAAAACGGCCGCACCTACGATCGGTCCGATTTTCACCGTGTGACGCTTGTCAATACTTTCGTTTTATGTACTTATCCATAATATTTTACTATAAATTTTTAACACATAAAAATCACGACTAATTTATTTTAATTTTCATAATAATGGAAACGAGTCACAAATATTTACTTTATAACGAACCTTTCACGAATCCCCTAAAGTTGTTAAAGTAAGCACCTCCAAATTAATTTTAATTTGCTACGAACCCTCTTAACAATCACAAGAATTCCCAATGGTCTTTAGGAACCACTTTAGGAACCTATGATCTAGAGTAATTACTCAAATAATTAAGCACTATTTAATGTTTGACAAACATTTTGTGAGAAAAACTTCACTATGCTTAATTTTAAGCAAAAGAGTAGGAAATCTATTTCAATAACTGAATGGATATTATATATATTACTATTTAAGAGGCAATGGAAATATTAACACAAAAACGATGCTTTAAAATACTAATTGATATTAAACAAGATTGATTGAACTACGTTAATCGAAGAACCAGACTTAGAAAAATTTAATTTTACGAGTTTTTACAAAAATCTTTTCTGTGCTTTTCATACATCTCTTTTACTTTCTAAGGGCTTTCTAGATGGCGAATCAAAGATATTTTTAAATGAATATAAATGAATCTTTCGTAGACGGGAATAATAAAAACTTATGAACAGGCTAAGAGTGAACAAAATTAGGCTTAAATACAATTTTAAATGGAAAAATGTCGATAGGGTTTACTTGCGATTTAAGAAAAGTCACAAATATCTATTTTCTATAAAAAGAAAGATATTGGAGGGCTCAAAAATGTCCCCGGAGATATTTAACTATTAGATAGTCAGTTACTTCAAGGGATTCTCGGTAACAATCATTTTTCGTCGACTGTAAGATTACCAATGTGAAATGATTTGTTGAATTCTTAAGGGGAATAAATTCTGGAATAGAGAGATTGATAACACTTTGTACCAAACTTCAGAAAGTATTTAGAGTTACTTAAAATGATGAACATGGAAAAAATTAAACAAAAAATGTTTTCGGGCTCTTTAAAAAAGTATCAAAACAATGAGAATCACATTCGGTTGAAAAATATTTGAGGCATGTCACTCTGACGAGTAAGAATCTACCAAGAACATGTGGCCTCAGTAGCCTAGTGGTCCAGGTTACGGACTCGTGGCTGTTTTGTCATGAGTTTGAGTCTAGTACTGCTGAAGATCTGCCGTGTAGAGAGGGCCGATGCACGTTAAATTGGTCGACACTCAAACGTCCTCCCGTGTGGAAGTCAGAAGAGGAATCCAATAGCTTTCGCGTAGCTTCATAGAGTGACGTTAGCAAAATTTTCACTTACTCGAAGCCAAGAACAGGTTTTGTGAAAGTTGACCCTCCCTCCAAGAAGATGGGGGTGTATTATAGAAAAAAATTCCTGTTTCTGACCTATAAATTCTATTGAATTGAAATTCGACAGACATTATTTTGTTGAATACAATTCTTTTATGAACGGGCTTAGAAATAATCGAATTCCAAGAGGGGTTTCGGGGCGTCATGGTCAAGAAATTATTATTTTCAAACTCTCACTTTACAAAAGTTGAAATTTGGCAAGCATGTTTCTTTTTGTTGAGTAAAGATCCACTATAAACGAATATTGCAGTAATAGATTCACAAGGTGGAGTGTGCGGGAATGTTGTAGACCAGATGTCCGCAACCTTTTAGCTCTGGCGTGCCAAACCAATCTACCAACCGTGCCATACAGAAGGAAATATTTGAAACTTTTAGATTCCCGCGATAATGTAGGCAGAGTTAGAAAATAAAAGTAAATAATATAGGTTTACAGTTTTATTATGTATTAATTGTGCATTATTTAAAAATATTTCTTAACATAAAAAAGCATAAAATATAACAATTTCTTCAACATAAATAATAAAAAAATTTAAAGTCGTACGTATTTTGCGTACTTTTTATGAATATTCATTAAATAAGAAAGAAAACAACAACATATATAAGTATTTCTCTTCGTTATAGTTAAATTAAAAGATCAATAAACATTTTAATAGGGACTTATTGCTTGCATTACTCTATTTTCATATTGCGACATCAGGGGTATAATGTGTGACTTTCAATTTGACACGATTCTGAGCATTCAGTTCTTAAAATATTTCTTTGTAGACTCGAAATATTTTTCATACGAGGAAAGATTTTTTTATTTAGATAGGTAGAACCAAATGCGGAAAGCAGAGTACATGCCATTTATTCTCTTCAAACAATTAAATCTCTCAAGCAATGAAATTCAACAAGTTACAAAATATAGGTGTAAATTCATTTTTAGAGTTATCTTCAAGATTTTTTTTCATACTTCCTATATGTCCGTAATTCTGAAGATGTTCGTCAAATAAGATCCATTATAAATTTATTAACTTCCATCCACTCAAATATTGACAAATTTGTAGAGTGCCACTGAGAATTATACTGCGTGCCATAGGTTGCCGACCCCTGTAGTAAATAATTCCTGTTAGTGAACTATAGGACTTACAGACTTAAAATTTAGAAGGAATCTGTATTTTGTTGAGTAGAGAACCATTAAGAATAAGGCTTAAGGTAATTGACTCCGAAGGCACAAAAAGTTTAGTTTTCCCGTTATTGAACCTACTTGGTAAACATGTTACTTTTGTAAAGTAGAAGACCACTAAGAATGGACTTGGCGGAAATTGATGTATGAGGATGGGAATAGCAAAATTATAATGGGTGAAAAAAGGCCTGCTTTTGAGCTAACAGACCTACAGACTTTAAATTTGTCTAGGCATTTTTCTTTTGTAGAGCAGAGATCCGTTAAGAGCCGGTTTTGCGGAAGAGAGCTACGGTCGTTAAAAAAATATTGCCATTTTTGACGTATTAGGCGTGAAATTTGAGAGGCATGGTTTTATTAAATTTAGTAGAATGTACTAAGGATGGGTTTTGAGGAAATTAAATTCTCCAAGGGAATTGCAGGGGCATTATAGATAAAAGCATTTACTTTTTTGAACTGTTAGATCTACCTATTTGAAATCCGGTATGCATGTTTTTTTGTTGAGGAGATAGATAATCGTTGAGAAGGAATTTTGCTGAAAT
>BMAV01017548.1:86194-96482 GCA_019973955.1 Trichonephila inaurata madagascariensis | reverse complement strand
TATATATATATATATATATATATATATATATATATATTTGGAGATAAATGATTAATTCATCACAGAATATCTGAAATTATTAGACCTACATACTGGAAATTTGGCAAGCATGTTTCTTTTCTTGAGCAGAGATCTGCTAAGGGATTTTACGGAAATTATTTTCCACTGCGGCGTAAATTAGAATATTTAGATGTTTGCTTTAAATAATATCTATATATTAGGTTGGGTGAAAAGAAATCTATTATTATTTTCAGTAGATGGTTGTAGTGTCGATATCTCGTGAAGTATCGATCAAACAATTTCAAATTTATGCTCGTTGTCAAGGTGACAGTTCGCACTAAAAAAATTCTTTTGCTGTTTTTGTTTGGTACATTCAGTTGTGAGTTGCATGGTGTTAAAAATGGAAGTTAAAGAGAAAATTCGGTACATTTTACAGTTTTTCTTGGATAAAGGCGAAAATAGAAGCCAGGCGGCTGAAATTGTGAATGGTGATTATGGTGCCGGTACTGTAACATCTAATTACGTACAATTTTGGATTCGTCGATTCCATTCAGGCATTTTTGATGTTAAAGGTAAGCACAGGTAGGCCCGTCGTCGCAAATGTCGGTAAAATCACAGAAATAATAAAAATTGACCGGCATGTTAGTAGTCGTAGCATCGACCAGAAGCTAAAGATCGACCATAAAACCGTTTTAAGACATTTGCTCAAAGTTGGATTAAAAAAAAAAGCCCCATGTTCGGGTGCAACACCAATTAACACCAAAAAACATGATGGATTGAATTTCCATCTGCAAAGCCTTGGCCAAACAGAATGAAATAGACCCATTTCTTAAGCGGATGGTGACTGGGGATGAGAAATGGGTCACACACTACAATATTGGGTGAAAACGATCGTGGTCAAAGTGCAGTGAAGCAGCTCAAACGGTGGCCCAACTAGGACTAACGGCTAGGAAGGTTCTACTGTGTATTTGGTGGGACTGGAAAGAAATAATATATTATGAGTTGCTTCCGCATGGCCAAACACTAAATTCAAATCTCTTCTGTCAACAACTGGATCATTTTAAGCTAGTGATTGACCAGAAATGGCCAGAATTGGCCAACAGAACAGGTGTTGTGTTCTATCAGGACAACGCCAGGCCACACACTTCTGTAGTGAGTCGCCAGAAACTCTGGGAGCTTGGTTGGGAAGTTTTAATGCCTCTAACATATTGTCCGGACCTGGCACCAAGCGATTACCACCTTTTTCTCGCATTGCAAAACTTCCTGAGTGATAAGAAATTGGGATCAAGAGAAGATTGTGAAAATCGATTACTAGAGTTTTTCGCCAATAAGGTTCAAGACTTCTATGAGAGAGGCATTATGAAGCTACCTTTAAAATGGCAACAAACTATACAACAAAACGGTGTATATTTAAACCAAATCGAACAATCGGAACCATGTTAAATAAAGTTTTGAACTTCATGCAAAAATAATGGATTTCGTTTTCACCAACCTAATATTTAACAGTATATAAATCTGGAATGTACTGGGTTATTCAACTTCGTTTATCTATTTTACTTCGCTTATTTTATTTTCAAAATCATTCTTTCCCCAAAGTTCGATCTGTATATTTTACTTAAAATCCTTCTAAATGTTAATTTAATCTCGACCTCATTAAAATTTCTTTTATCCTTCTATGTCGATTGTTGTATCTTTGATTTCACATGCGAAGAACGGGTATACTGGTAATATATGTATGAGGACGGGAATATAGCGGGATCGTAATGAAAATCCCTGTAAATGGTGTTTGTTGTAATAATTTCCTTAGAAATTTTTTTTCCACTAATTTTTTAAGAAATTAAAGTGTTTTTTCCTGAACGAATATTATTTAATATCAGTAGGAAGTATAAATAAATATTAAAGGAAATTAGGTACATTTAATTGTTATTTAACATGCTAAACTTTCAGAGAACTATAAGTAGGCATTTGGATACGAGAGAAGGTTGTTGAGAGAGTATTTGTTTATATCACGTTAAAAAGAACAATAAGACTATTGGTATTGGACCGTTTGATTTTTAGTCTCTGTGAAATCATTAGATAGGTATTTGAGAAGACACTCAATTCTTTTAGTTTTAACACAAGGTGCCACGTTAACCCGGGAGCGCAGGGCACACAGTCCCCCAAGGTCACGAACTCTTTAATTCTGGTCAGTCCTGTGAAGCTATAACAATCGGATTGTGTTGTTTTTACACATGTTAGTGAGCGTTTAAAATGTTTGAGACGATCGCTTTTCCTGAATACTGTAAAGTGCATTCTGCAATCTGTTTTTTGAACGCACACAATGAATGTTGTCAACTTGTAAAGATTTATGGTGAAAACGCGCGCGCGCGCAATAAGTAATGAAATGGTTAGAAAGTGTGTTCGACAGTATATATATTCATGACAAATCACGGAATGGAAGAACGTCTGTTATCAATAATGTTGTGGATGAAAAAGTGAATGAGAAAATTTGCAAAAACAGATGTTTCACAATAATATCGTTTTGTAATGAGTTTCCATAAATTTCAAAAGCTGTTCACTAGCGATATCTTTCTTTAAAGAGGATATAGAAAAGTCGGTTTCCCGATGTGAAAAATGCTCGAATAATTGAGTTAACTATATAGAAAAAATAGTTTCTGACATGCTTTTTCATGTAAAAATAAATTTAGTATTGAAAAAGGATTTTTTGTGTAAGGTTTTCTCCGAAACGGTACTTTGTTTCTGGACACGCCTTGTACCAGAATACAAAATCACTATATTTATTCATGATGAAAATTTGAAATTTGCCAATACATGTGAAAGAAACCGGCCATACTTTTTCTCGAAGAAGGACAAAGTCGACTCAGCCTTTCGTCCCGTCAGTGGGTCGATAAAGGAGTGCAAGGGCCAGACTGACTTTCTGCCTGGAACATCTGCTCCTGCACCTCAATGCCGAAGGTCATGAAAACTGAGATCAGCACAGTAGGCCTTGGCTCTCTATGGGCTGCTGCGCCACTGAGTTTAGCTTAGTGATATAAAAATCATAAAATTAAGTCTTACTTTGAAACGACATTTTCAGTAAGATTGTGCTATTTTTAGACCCCTAAAAAAAGAAAGTATCTGTAATGGAACACAGATTGAAGTGCCTTTTTATTTCTCTTGTAAAATTTTTGCCTTTGAAAAATTTATGAAGAAAAAAAAGTTGTAAATAAAATTAATTTTTGTTTTTGAAAACGTTAGTACTACTTTCGAAATTGCTTTCATTTTAGGTTTGTTGCTCCGTCACCGAAATAAAAATATCTGATATTGATGAAAGTGGGGCACTTAGCTATAAGAAAGTAGTAATATTTCTTTTCCTTGTAATAAAACCTTATTGCGAATTCTTTTTCCTTACATATCGTAATTCGTCTCTTTGAATCATTTCCTTCAATGTAAGTTCTTCTAAGAAGCACGAGAAATGTTTTTATATTTATGTGCCCAGTCCTTATACTATTACTTAACAAATACTTGGTAACGTAATAGCATAGTATAGTTTTATATAAAGAAATATAAAGTAATTTGATTCCCTGGCAGCAGATGGATTTGTTTCTATAGTAACCGAGGAGTTTTCTGTAACGTAGATTCTGTTATAAATTCTTCTGTCGTTTTTTGCGTCAAAATAGTTGTAACCCTGCACTGCGTCTTTAAAATACTTCGATCATTGCAGTTTTTTGTCAAAGAAGAATACATCTTTTTATGGTATGAAGCTCGTAGCATTTGGCATTTATATTCGCTTTAGTCCAGCGTTTTTCAAACTGTAGGGCACGACCCCTTAGGAGGCCATGATAACCCTACGAAGGAGGCGCGACCATATTGAAAAATCGTAAACAAAAGATTATTTAAATAAACTATTAATTTTCTGGAAGTAAATAAAAAAATTATACATTCTGACATAATAAGAAATAAGCACACATTTACACTGATATAATGCACTTACAAATAAATCAGTACTGACCGCACAATGTATTTTATAATTAATTTAGCAATACTAAGTTAAGAATAAGTTTAATATTTACCATTGACTCTATGGGCTTGTCACATATCAAATTATAATCAAAAATTAACACTTATCATGATAATTTGTACGGCTTATAATTAACCATTGAAATGCGATTTAAGGATACCAGATTATCTCCCAAATGCCACCATTTTCTACGTAGGTGGGCGTATGTAAGTCCTTCGCAAACATTGCCAAGGTCTTTTTATTGCAATCCAAAGCTTTCGGTATAGTTTTATGAATAGCAATATACACATAAAATACATGCGTATATATGCCTCCGGGGCAATTAACGCTTTGACGTAGCGAGATGTTCATATACGTCGGTGGAACTTAAGAGGTTAAAGTCGTATTGTAGCTTTAGCGTCAAAATATAGTATTATTGAATTCAATACATTGTTATTGTATGGGAGGGCTGCTTTAATCCATAACATCAGATAATCTAGAAGTCAGGTCAAACTTCGAAAATTGACAATTTTCGAATAAATAAAAATGAATCCTCTCCGGTGCCATCAGACGGATCTAAAATAATTCGCTATTTTTTAATAACGGAAAAAAACCGATACAATAGTTATCACTTTGTTTAATAGATAGCGTTGTCGGGTTTCTGATATCGTGTTATGCAAAGCAATAAACAGCGTAAAAAGAAGAGTTGCATCAAGGTACGGTAGTTGAAGTTACATGTGTATAAATTCTGTCTTTAGTAGGGAAAAACCTCTCTGAATGAAAGAGTTTTCTTAGAATTTTTAAAGTTTCATTTCGATATAACGAGCATATCACTGCAAGCGCTGAACAGGCACAACTGCATATCTCTGCGACTGATTAATGCCTTTTTTTGTGCAGAGGACCACGCTATCCATCAAGCCTTTCTACAGGCATGGACATCCAGATTCCCTGATCTGACACCGTGGGATGGGAACATTCTTAAAGTAAAATGCATACCAAGATAAACCATTATCATTCCCAAAATTGAAAAGTAAAATTCATTAACACGTGTTTGAGTTTCTCACACGTAAAGCGACACTTTTGTTGATTTAGTGTCAAACCGGCCTCCAGCAATAACTGAAAAATTACCCGCAAATGTTGAGTATGCTGCTCAAAAGATTGAGACACGATAATAGCATCATCCACATAGACACTAACAAACTTCCCTCTTTCTGACTTAAATATAATGTCAATCACACCTTCTGACAATTCGGAGCCACTCTGGGAAAACCAAATGATATCCTAGTACAGTGATGACGAACCTATGACCCGCGGGTCAGACACTGACCCACGCAAGCTTTTTAACTGACCCACGATTGCTAGGTCACCACTTGTTTGTTTACGCGGGTTTATTTAGATTTTCTAATTTGTGTGGATTATTTATATTCTATTTGTATTTTTTCAAGCACTGCATTAGCACAAAAGCAATTTAAATGCTGTCTGTAACCTTCGGTTTGATCATTACAGTTCTTAAGTTACGCAAATGACAACAAATGTATATGAAAGTATGTAGTACAGTAGAATGTCATTTAACCGAACGTTTAATATCCAGACAAGTTTCTTTTTTTGTCAACTACATCTACTGTATATAAATACGTTTTCGAACAGTGCAATGATCAGCAGTTGTTTCTCATGAGGCGAAAAGTGACGGGAAAACCAAAAGACAAGGACATTTGTGGAATTTCAGTTGTGTGATTTGGTGAACATCTGAGCGGAATATTAGGCCAGTTTGTTTTCAAGTGAGGGGTGTATACGTGCTCTTTTGTTGAGTTGTGAACAGCTATGAGATTGTGACTTCCGTGCAAGAAGAATTCGACCCTGTCAACGACGAAACGGACGAAGACGAGGACAACAACAACGAAAGTAGCAAGGTCCATCAAATGCTGACGTGTTTTCTGTGTTAGAGACAGCTATGGAGTGGTACGAACAACAATCAGAGTGCTGTCCTTCTCAACTGCTGCTCAAGAGAATCAGGGACCTTGCAGCGAAAAAACGAAGGTGTATAATGGAACAGCGAAAAATAAGTGATTATTTTCCACAATAAAGGTAAAACTGAGACATTTTGCACCTATTTTGCTTTTTTTTCAAGCACGTTTCCCGCTCTTGTGATGATTTTCAATATTCGTGTAGTGTCCAGTTTCAAAAAATGCAGGGATCGCATTCGGTCTTCGGTTATCCGAACAATCGCGTATCTGAACGGTGTCCGGTCCCAATTGATTCGGATAAACGACGTACTACTGTATTTGAAATAAAGCAAAAGTGTTTACAAAATATCAAGTAAAGTGTATAATTTTACTCACATTTTGTTTGTTGAAAAAAAAATTGACAAACCAAAGCAAATAACCTTATTTAAAGCACTTTTGTAAGGTTAGGTTGTTATGTTTGTGTAGAAAGAGACTTCCATAGCACTTATATCTTTCTCTCTCTGTTTCACCTTGTGAGGCGCCAATTGGCCCTATACATATGTCTGTTATTCTCGATACTAGCAATTTTTGGCCCACAATTTCAGTCGCGCCTGTGCCAGTTGGTACCAGTGGCATCCATTTCGTTGAGCTTAGTGGCATCTATTTCGAACGCATTTAAAAGTAATGTGCATTGATGTGTATGTATAGGTATGTTAATGCAAAATTTCTTCTTAAATTATTGTATTCTAAATATAAATATTTTTAATTGTAGTCCTGTACTATGTCGGCAGTTAAAAAATTTAAAACAAATCATACAAGTTGCAGGCCATATCAAGCTGAATGGTTTGATAAAAATGGTGTGATTGAAATGAATAAAATGGTTATATGTGCAATTCGTGATGAAAAAGTGACTTCACGTACATATAATGTAAAAAGACATTTTGAAACGTCGCATTCTAATCTTGGTATATCAACAGATGACGAAAGAAAAACATATTTTTTACAAAAGAAAAACGAGAATTTATCTCAAAACAGTGTGTTTTAAAAAGTTTTTTGGTTCCAAAAAATAGCATTACAGCTGATAGTTTCCAAGTTACCCATTGTATTGCTCGCCACGGAAAACCTCTTTCAGAAGGAAAATTTAAAATAAAAAGCGTGTTTAGAATGTAGTCGTACATTGTTTGCCAATTTTAAAGAAACAGACTTGATTATAAAGTGTATAAATGAGTTACCTATAAGTCGTAATATAATTAAATATCGACTAATAGAATTAGGAAAAAAAATATTTTTTTCGCAAATACATAACGACTTAAATTACGCAGAAATGTATTCAATTGCTTTAGATGAGAGTAATGATGTAAATGATTATGTACAATTAGCAGTTTTTGCTCGGAATAAGTATGGAAATAAAATGAAAGTTTTAATAAAACTAATTACTTTGAAAGGGAAGTGTACCGTTCTTGATATTTTTAAAGTATTTGATATTGTGCCTTTAAAGAAATGGATATTGACCTTCAGAAAATATTAGGTTGTCAAGTATGAAATGGAGCTAAGTTCATGTTATTAATTTAAATTGCACCTAACCTCGTTTAGACGCCGTATTTTGGCAAAATTTATTTTTCGTGAGAAAGGTACATCTTTTTCTCTTTATAACCCATATTTCAGTTTGAAAAAAAATTAACAAATCATCTTAAAACCTTAGTTTTTATTGGAAAAAAAATCGATTTCAATAATGTTCATTTGTTGCTCCATTTCATGCTTGACAACCTAATATTTAGCGTATGGGCTTCTTTATCAAATAATTTTATATCAATGAAAAAATTAGTTAATGCTGTTTTAACTATGAGTTCACATATTCATGTTAAAAATTATTTTCTTCAATGAACATTAAAAAAATCTTCTAATAGAAATAGACTTGAAAGGGAATTAACTGCATAATGCGTTAAACTAATGAATACGAAATATGAACCGAATATGAAAAAAAATAGCAAGAGATTTCGCATGAAATACTTTATAATGATTTTTGTTATGCATATATATATATATACTAATAAATAATAATTCATAATATATATTGTGTGTAATTTTCATTACTCCTTGTTCAATCAAACACTTATTGCCATTTGCACCAAGTACTTAAAAATTTTTCACCCCACTAAAAATTTTGAAATCGCAAAACCACGCCCCCTTTAACCCGTTAAGCCAATCGAATTTTAAAAATGTTTAGTTTTAAAAATACTCAATTAAAAATTTTTAAACTTAACTCTGCTGCAAATGGGCATTAGTTACCCACGAGTTAGCACTAAAAAAAATATGAACAAAATTTGACCCACGCCTCAAAAAGGTTCGCCATCTCTGGTCTAAAAGAAAAATATGACTTATACACTTTAGCTGAAATAAATGATTTTTCGGCATGTATCCCATAACTCTTTAATAAAAGTGTCATGTAAGAGAACGGGAATATACGGTTTGTCAACAGGACTCAACTTCAACGCCCCTAGTATTATTGGAGGAATTTTCCGATTCTGCAGTCAATTACCTCCTTCCTGTCGACCGCTTATCAGTTTAAATTTCGGCGAGCTCCTCTGTCACTTCTTGGAAACTGATTCTCGGATCCCCTATTCACATAAGCACTTCTAAATCTGTTTCTATTCAAATTATTGTTTCTGATTTTGCATCCAATTGCCTATTTGTATTACCTATACTGCGCCAATAGTCATCTGTGCTTCTGTCAGGCGATCGCTTACTCGAATCCCTTTCCAGTTGTATATCACTAATTTTCAAAACATAGGTGTAGGTACACACAGGTCTTTCTTCCCACTTCGCTAACAATTGCAAAAACTGAGTTTTATTCGTTGGATTTCGAACCTCAACTAAGTCAACCACCTGTGATAAGAATCTCATGACTTTATGATTAATCAACCCCACCTCAGATAATTCAAAATTCAACATGTTATGTACTTTTGACAACTTATACACGAAGTATGACAGTGGCTGACCTTTAGTTTGCTTTGTCGCATAAAATTCAGCCTCCAACTTAGATATATTTCTGATAATAGAAAACTCTCAACTAACGCATTCTTTAGAAGTGTAAATTCCGTCGCTGTCCCTTGCACATGTGTACCCTATGACTTTGAACCAATCGTACGCCCTACCGGTGAGATGACCCTTTAGGTAGGTGCTAACCAGATTTGTGCGGCATCTCATAGTATTGAATGTTATTAGCAACACTAGCTAAAAACTCACATTTTCCTGTCCTGAAAAAAATAATTCAAGAAGGACTCTAATACTCAAATCAACAGAAAACTCAGGGGTGGGGAACAATGGGCACCACAGTTGTGGCCTGGAGGTCACAGGTGTAGAAGAGCTCGGAGAAGAAGCAGACATGATCTTAAAAATAGATACATTTATTTTTATTTCTTACACTTTATGAATGATTTACAACTTTATTGCCTAACCTTGGGAGCTATCTAAGTTCTAATCCTTAATCTAGCTTATAAGATTACCCAGAATGACTTAATTGAAGTCGGAACTTCTTACACCAGTTCTTATCGAACCACGATAGCTCGGTGCAGTTCCAGTGCTATTTCCTTTCACAGCTTCAGGTGGATTTGAAGACGAATAGTATTTTCTGGCCTCACGCCTTCCAGGCACAATTTACTTTCTATTATTCCTATATTTCACAAACAACCTCACGCACCCCACCGTCCGGGTTTAAATAGCAATTGCATTTGCATGAAATCAAATCCTCTCCACAGAAACTGGTTTTTAAAATAAAATTACAGTTAAAAAATAGTTTACCCCAAGAGGATTAGTTGAAGAACCACGAATACAACCTGTTACCGATGGCTATATCTCCTTGCAAAACCTCAGAGACTGACGTACATAAACGGCTTTACTACCAGAGGCTAAAAATACAAAACGTATATATATATATATGTTCATACCGCTTTAGACACAGCTTATCAGTGACGTATATATACGCCATGACCATTCAAAGTGTTGATAAAGGATAAAAAACCTCCGGTAAAATGCAGGTTTAAAATAGTACGCTTCTATTGGTTTTTTTTTTAATTAAGGTATCCGAGACTACGTTTGGAACCGTGATTTTAAAAAGGCGCATAAATGGATAATTTCATGATATTTAGTGCCACTTAGATTAGAATACATGTATAAAATTGTTTTAAGGACATTTTGACAAAAAAATTATTTAAATACGATATTTTGGCAAAAAATTAACTTAGAATAATCTTTTTTCAAAATATTCTCCTTTTATAAGAAATGCTTCTAAAATATAATAATGTCTCTCGCGCGCGCGTGCGCTTATATAAAGTAAAGGCTTCTCCAGAGAGTCTGAACTAGGATT
>BMAV01017548.1:34312-50318 GCA_019973955.1 Trichonephila inaurata madagascariensis | reverse complement strand
GTTTGAAAGAGATGTTACATCTGGTAAAACAAACAATCACCTTAATAAACCGCACCCGTTGCTACCTAAACAGCGGAAGAAGCAAGAGAGTAGGAAGAATTGAGAAATCGCAGAGCGTTGAAAAAGAGGGATTATCGGTACAACAGCGTCCCCGAAGTTGTTTGAGTACAAATTACGATGCCAGGCAGACATGTTTTGACAACGTGGTTGCTAAAGGAAGTGCGTGCTGTTATGTGGTATGAATTTGCACCTGGAACTAGTGTTTCTGTCATCCACGGACGTCTACAGACCGTGTTTTGTGGAGAGGTTAGATGATTGGTTGCTGGGTTTAATTATTTAGTGAAGTAAGACAGATTATGGATGAAGGTAGAGTGAAAGACCCACCCCATCTGCGATGTCAGAGTGGCATCCAAACTGCGTAGTGGTTGTGCTCAGGCCTATCACATGCTTCATGTTGGTTTAAAGCAGGGGTGGGCAGACTTTTCCAAGGAACGGGCTACTCCTAAATTTTTCAAGGTGTTGTAGCCCACCCAGTGTTAGTGGCACCCGCAAGAGGAGGGGGGGGGAGCACGGGTCTGGACCCTCCCTCATAACCCTTGATTTTTTTTCCTGATTAATTATAATCCCACGTAAAAAAAATTTAGTATTTGTTATTTGTACTTTTTTTATTAATTAATGTTAATTATTTATTCAATAATTCATTTTTTTTGTTTACGACAATCGACAATATCAAAAAAATATGTTTGGCTACGTATTGAGGTATGATACGAGAATGGTAGACCTTCGACCCCTCATCTTGAAAAATTCTTGTGTGCTCCATTGCCCAATGTCGTTGGTGTGGCGAGGTAAGGAAAAGAGGTTATTATTATAACTTATAATAATAAATACTGAATATGTACTTACCTTTTGTAACAACACTTTTAAAATCGCGTTTAAACCAAAACGAAAGCCAAAAATATAATTATATCAAATGATGCATTTATGATGAAACAATTCAAAATACATTAAAAAATAAAACATTTTTTATCTAAATTTAGTTTTTATTGTTATTGTCAGTAGAAGACTTAGTCTGCGTACTGTCAGCCAATCTTAAATTTTCTGTATATAATTACTAACAGCTAAAATCTTCAGGCGGTCATCCCCAAATATCTTGGCGGTCCACAGGTCGATCGCGATCGACGCAATGCCCACTTCGGGTTTAAAGAGTCTGCAAGAAGGCTTAGAAACCTGACCTTGGATCCTAAGATTGCAAGAATGGGAAACTACCTCGATCACTTGATGGTGTACTCCTGAGAGAGAAATGAGTTCCTGTTCAGAGTCATTACAGGCGGTGAGATACGTACTACTATATTCACTACTTTATTCTAGAAACCTGTTAGGAAAAATTCAATTATCTTGTACTTTAGGTACATACCTATTCATTTTAGGTGAACTAAATGACGCTAACCACTTCGATCCTAACCCGGCACTACACTTAACGACTATATTAGCATCTAGTTTAATTTTAATCGAAATCGAAACGATTTCGTCATGTAATCGACATGGTATGGTATATAAGTTGCAATGTAAATAAATTTTTATTATAATCATCGCTTCGAAAACCCCTCGGTTGCCCTCGACTTCTAAGACTTTTTTCGCCCCTTCTGGACATTGCGTCACAATACACCACTCTCACTCTCACCCTCCCCCCGGACAGCCATTTTGAGCCATTATATTCACTTGCCAATAGGAAGACTCTCTCCTCGCTGGACTCCATTCAAAAAACATCTCAGAAGCCAAATTTCATGCCTTGAAGCCCCGCCCACTGGCTCTCGGCAACTCGTCCAATAGCCATGCAGTACACCTTCGCATGATATTCCAACTTCGTCGTTTCATCTAATAGATTTTTACCAGATGCGGGATTGAGGGTTTCCAGTAACCAGTATTCCCGCAGACATTTCTTGAGACTCCTGAAAATTTGTATTCCATGCTTTTAATGCTGGTGTCAGCTTTTACGACTATTCGTCTCTGCTTTTCTCAACAAAACCAAGGCCAGTTTAATATCATACAAGCATCCAAGTTCACCAGCAAGGAATACAATTCTTCCAGAGCAATCCTAAGGAAAAGAAGGCTGCGCAACATCACAGAGCTCTAAGTTTTAAAGGAGTGGCTTCTTCAAACTAATTGCACACTTCGATAAACATCTCTCAATATCGGTGGCCACTATGTCAAAAATAGTAAAAGTTGCTTAGTTCATGATGCCATGATGCATTTTTTCGTAATTAAAACTTAAATGTGATAAAAAAATGAAAAAATTACTTTCGAAAATCCCTCGTATATCATAGTATGATGAATAGAACATACTGCAATAATCTTACAATCTTAGTAATCGTAACTATTTTAAAATTTTAGGATTGCTAATTTTAAAGCAAGTAATACAGGGTGTAAGGGCTTATTATTACGGAACTACCCATCGAAATGTAATACACTGTTTCTCCGTGGAGTGGAAAACCCTCCGAGAATTTTTGGGAGCAGTCCGATCGGCCACACGTGCGCGCATTATTCGGCAATCGCAGACGATAAACTTGTTACACTGACTTCCTTAGTAAAGATGTAGACACCACAACAAAAGGTGCAGTGTGTACTTTGGTTAACGGAATTTAAATCAGTCACGCGTGTACAACGACGTGTTCGAACAGAATGGGATGTTTTTACTAGCTTGCCTAATAGACTACCTACCTAATACTTACAGAATGAATCACGTACACGATCAACAGTGTCTTCTATCACGAAAACTTAAGAATACTTGTCAGTTTGAGATACCAAAGTTCCCGTCCTCCTTAAAGTTCTTTCCTATCGGTGGATAGATTTTGAAATCGAAGATTCGATATTCCATTCAGTTCGAACACGTCGCTGTACACGCGGGACATTTAAATTCAATTAACCCGAGTATGCACTGCACCTTTTGCTTCGGCGACCTCATCTTTACTAATGAAGTCAGTGTTTTAAGTTTATCGTCTGCGATTGCTGAATAATGCACGCACGTGCGGCCGATCGGACTAGACCCGAAAAATTTTGGAGGAATTTCCAATCAACAAATGACAGTTTATTACATTCTGATGAGTAATTCAGTAATAATAAGCCATAACTTTTGGATACTTTAAGGCCAACACCCTGTATATACATCCATATGTATTTAATAGGCCTGTACATACTTATTTATGTCTTAAAATGAAATAATCTTAAAACGGTGTTTGTTAAAAATGTTAACATACTTGCAATATATAAATATTGTAATTTTACTAAAATTATATTATAGTATACAAATAAGCTATACTATACCAACAATGTCGAAACTAATTTATAAACATGTAGTTAAATTTAAAAGTTGCTATAATTGGTAATAGTTAAATTTTTAATGGATGAAAGCCATTGTTGTCAGCCACTATAGAATTTTAATTAAAACCAGCATGTTTGAGATTCATGTTTGCAAAATGAAAAGTAGTCTAAATATTAAAATGTTAGAATATATGAATATATTAAATGTAAAAATGTCTTATAAAGCTGAGTATTTTTCGAAAAACAAATATTTTTTGCATTAATCTTTCTACAATGAACTCAATTTCGATGACAGCACTTTAATATATTAAAAATATAACGGTACCAAGATCCATAAAGCAATTATATTAAAATTTATGAGAAAAGTTTGCGCTTTTAATTTTTTAAATAAAATATTAAATGCTTTTGAAAATTATGTACACAAAATTTATAAAATGAGTTTTTTAAATGCTATAAGCTTCCATCAAACAGTGATACATTTTGCTTATTTTGTTTTTATTGGAAAATCTTGTGTTTAAATTGTTATTTCCTTATGGGCTAGATATTGGCAACTAAGTCTTTGTAGACACGGCAAGTTCCCCAAGTGCAGGGCTTCGAACCGTAATTTTTTCGTGCTGGTTCAACTAAATAAATATTTTTACGCATTTTGTGTAAAATAGTGTTTATATTTTGTATTTGGATGCGTAAGGCCTTTATATATATTTTACTCTAAATTAGATTTAATTTAGAATAAAATTGTAATATTCACAAACAACGCCATCCACACTTTACGTTATAATGGTGATTCAATGAGAACTTGGCGAAATCTTGGTGACAGAGCCAAGTTGGCGTCCTTTTTGGCGACTTGGCGATCATGTTGGTGACCATTTTTGTACAGTTCGGGACCCTCTGGATTCATCTAGATATTAGTCGAGAAACCCACTAATTTCAAGACCTATGACGCAAGCGGATCTTTCTCGAATTATCCGCGAGTGATATAAATAGAGAGATGGTCGCCGAAAGTTAGTCAGTCTGTGTGGTTTTGACTAGCGATCAGTTAGTATTGCTGTGATTTTTGAAGCGATTAGTGATTACTTTGTCTTTTGTACGAGCGATTGCTTGTGAATAATCTTCTATATACGTGTATTATAGACACCGATAATTGTGTCTGAGGGCTGGTGAAGGTATGAAGACCTTCTGAGATTTATTCTGCGAATATTGCTGCTGAATCCTGTATTTCAAGTATTGGATTTTCGACAATAAATTCTCATCGCTCTTAAAGAACTGCCTTGTTCTTTGCGACTGATTCGTATAAAATCCTCGAACTCCTGATCATCGTAGCAATATATATAAATCGGTCCAATTCCGGTTTTCATTCCACCAAAAATAACGGTTCTGGATTCAGTTACGAATGAATAATTTTATTTTATGTATATTCTTATTTGTACTAAAAATATAATTCTATCATAAACAAAAATGCACAGGGGTGGCTAAAATTGTTGACCCTTTTGAAATTTTTTTTTTTTAAGTTTGTATGTGTAAAAGTTTAGATGGAATTGTATCTTTCTATTATTCAAAATATATTTTCGTTAGTATTTAAGTTAAATTTTCAATATTATTCAAACTGTATGTTTATTATTATTAAAACTGTATTTTTATTATTAATGTACTTGGTATGTTCATTTAAATGCTATATTTAATTTCTATTCAATTATTGTTCTGTACAATTTCTACTTTATATGTATTTTGTGTAAAATATTTAGTTTTATTTTCATATCTTTCACCAACGCCATCTAGTGTATTTATCTTTCACGCGATGGCAACAAGTTGTTTGCTTCGACTTGTTTGTGCAATACATGTGCAATTTTCAGTTCCTGTACTGTCCCTCGTTAGGAGAGGACCTCGCCGCTCGAAGCTGCTAGCATTTGTCTATATCTTTTATATTCTAAATTACAGTTAAGTTTTTAAAAGCAAGAGTCATATTTATTAGTCTCGTGTGGCGGACAGTAAGTAAGCAAAATGTTACGTTGCGCAAAATGCAATATTTTTCATATCATTTTAAAGAAAATTTAGTATTAAATTTAATAAAAAAAAATCTCAAATATCTGCTGTGCAAAAACTGCAATAACTATCGATATACATTATATACTGACGATAATAGGGGGTTATCATTACTTACTGGGATAGCCATTATTTCTTATTGCAGCTTCACATCAATATTTAATTGAGCTGAGAATAGTTTTAAGCTCTTCTTTGTTATCACATGATCCTAGGAAACAATAATAGCTTCAAATAGTGTCCATTTTATTTCATGAGTTATCTCATTCGGACAACAGTTTTCAAGTTTTCGATCAGAATGAGGTCAGAACTGTTTCCTTGACAGGACGAACCAATATTTATTTCTCGATTCAGTTCCAGTTTTCGCTCCAATCAAAATAATGGTTTTTTTTATGGTTTTCGGTTTTGTTCCGGTTCGAGTGAATATTATCGTCGCACTGTTCAGCTACACAAGGGCGTTTGTCCACGGACCTCATCATTTTGAACAATGGTCAAGTGACGAGGACGATACCTGAGCTGGCACCCCCCTCTCCTAACTACCACACCAACGGGAGGACGTTTGAGCTCTCGACAGATTCAACGTGCATTGCTCCTTTACATGGTGGGTCTTAAGTGGTAATGGGCTCGAACTCATGACATGCCTGCTATGATCCAACACCTTTACCACTGAGTTACCGCAGCCCTCCAGTTCCGGTTCGAAGCCCTGACCAAATATGAGAGCCATTTCATGGTGAAGCCATGTAGTGGCGGCACTTTCTACCAAACTTTGACGTCTGACTTAGTTTTAATTCAAGCTCTCGTCGGATGCTAAATATTGCCATGTTTTAATTTTACCGAGAATACTACAGCCAAATTGATACTCAAGGGATTCTTTACATGCTACATAATCATATGACACGCATGCCTACGATATTCGCATCCAAAAAATCTATCGACTGCAGCCGGAATCGAACCCGCAGACTTGGGCTTATGAAGCTTGCACGCTACCTCTAAGCCACAGAGTCGTCTTGTTTAAAATAATACTAACATGTCTTGAAATACAAAATTTTCATTTTATGTACCAATAAAAAGTTGTTTGAAATAACCACTTAATTATGTAATTGCAGCTACGACAGCCGAATCGCTATGATCGTTATTTAGTGATTGACATTATTTCTATCAGGACGCGAGTTTGAGGCCCGTCATGCTAGTTAAATCTGTTGTGGCTCAAAGTCCTCTTGTTGACATGGTAGGGAAGTTTGGAGAATAAGGTACCTGCTCTGGAGCCATCCTCGTCAGTTGGCTGAAGTTCAAAATTACCAGAATCATCGTCAATAGCCCTAGTGTAGCTTCTGAGTTTGATGATACAATGAATAAAAACCTCATTTTGGCGCAGTGAAAAACTTAAGTGATTACGCTGGCATTAACCTTTTCATTTGAAAATGGTTCGAAGTTATTAATTCTCAATTTGACATTAATAATCAATCAATATATTCGTAATAAAACTCATATTATGAATATTATAAGAAGGCATGGTCATTCTTAATATAAAGAGCTGTTTGTTATAATATTGTTACGTAGATCCGAGGGTTCGGGGATTTTATACAAAACAATCACAAATAAAATAAACAGTTCTTCAAGAACGACGCGAATTTATTAACACAAATCCAATCCTTTAAATACAGGATTTAGCAGCAATATTCACAGAGTAAATATCCGAAGGTCTTCACACCTTCAACAGCAATCAAACACAATAATAGTGCTTAAAAATGCACGTAAGTAAGGATTATTCATGAGCACAGCCGAGCTAATCGCTAATCAAAACAATTCTCACTACTCTCTGGTTTAATCCAGACCCCCGCAGTCTCGGCGAGCATCTTATTTATAGGCGCGACAGAAACTTCCAGAAATATAGCCACTCGTGACATTAGTGGAGAGATCCTCCTCTTTCTAGAAGATTCCAGAGGGTTCCGAACTCGCCAACATGGTCGCCAAAATCACCAAATTAGCCGCAAACTTGGTCGCCAAAAATGATGCCAACTTGACTCTACCTCTAAGATTTCGCCAAGTTCTCATTGAATCGCCATTATAACGTAAGGGGCGGCATTACTTGTGAATGGTACAATTTTAACCTGAAATAAACATAAGAGTAATATAAATGCATTAAACACTCAAATACAAAATTATTTACACTATTTACACAAAATTCGTAACAATATTTTGGTTTATTCAACGTTTATATACGTCGTAGTTTGAATCTACGCGAGGGCTATTTGCAATGTACCTTTCATTTCTTAAGGCTGTTTTCGCCATATGTACGAGGGCACGAGCTTGACGCGAAACACATTTTCGGACAGAAAAATTTTCTCAATTTTTATAAAAAATTGTGACATTGTAACTCATGCATTTGTTTATAATATAGTGTTTTTCAAATTTCAAAATATATAATAAATAATTAGTTTTTCCTTTTAACATGTGAAGGAATAGCTCATTTAGCATTATGCGCGGTATAGGAAAAAAAAATGCAAAACATTTTATAAAAGAAAAAAATGTGTCAACTCGGATAAAAATGAGTAGTATGATAAAATAAGTGATTCTTTACATGACAGTGTAGCCAGAATATAATATTAATGTTTGAGTACTTTTATAACTGAAAAAAATATTCCGAATTCGGCCCCTATTCTTTAACGTTAACCGAAAATAGCCTTAACCGAGTTACGACACTTGAGCTGACACGCTATTCTTCAAACTTCCAAACTAAGCCAATGCGATAGCTTAAAATCTTGACAAGCCCATCAACCCATGTATATGACTGGTCTTCAGTGCATCAGGAATCAAACTTGCGACTCGACAGAGAGAATGCCAGTAGCCACCATGATCGCTCCGATACTCGGTTACCACAATATTTTAAATTCCGAAAACGTTTTCGGGTAGAAAAATGTCTGAATATATTATATATATGTAAAACTAGTTAATTATAACATATATATCAATTTAATAAATAATACTACTATGATTATAAACTAAATGAAATATACATTATATTTATTTTACACTTTCGCATTATACATTGAGAAATAAATTATGGATTCCATTTAATTAAGGAAAAATGATGGATTAAATAAAGCCCTACGTGTAATATAAAAAAATTAAGTCAATTCCTACTTAGACCGACAAAGAAAAATTTTATTTTAGTTATTTATGTATGAAATAGTTACAATTAATATAATTATGTATACACATATGACAGAATCACACTATTATGTGACAAAATAGAAAGGGATTTATTTCCCTTGCAATTTTCCATTTTCTTTTCTATATATGGTTCTGGGTTTTTTTTTGTTTGTTACTTTTTATTCATTCGTTAAATTTAATTATTCTAATAAAATAGTGTAGTAAAAAGGAATCGCATTCTCAGAAATTAGGCAATCCCAGGTGGGATTTGAGGCCACGACCCTTGTATTAGAAGTCCAACGTTCTATCCATTGCGCTACAGGGACACAATGAATGATTTTTCTTTCTATACAAGGTGTTAAACTATTATTTTGTTTGTTACTATTTATTTATTTTTTTAATTTAATTAATTAATTAATATTTGAAGGAACTATATTAACATCAAGTGTCATCCACTACATGTTTAAAAAAATGTATTTGAACTTCAGTGGATGAATAAAATTATTTTATAAACGATTGAAAATCTGAATAAGACATATATATATATATATATATATATATATATATATATATATATATATAGGGAAAGAGAGAAATAATAGTAAGAATTGAAAAAAAGGATAGCATAATAAAATACATTGAAATTCTTTTAACGCAGCGCTTCTCAAACTGTGGGGCGAGCTCCCAAGGGGACGTGATAACCCTAGAAGGGGGGATTGAAAAGTCAAAAACAAAAGATTATTTCAAAAAGTATTAATTTTTTGAAAGTACAACGAATAAAATACATTCTATCATAAAGAAAAAAAAATACATTTATACTAATATAATACATTTATAAATGTATCAGTTCTGCACAATGATTATTTCAAAAAAGTATTAATTTTTTGAAAGTAAAACAAATAAAATACATTCTATCACAAAGAAAAAAATACATTTACAATAATATAATACACTTATAAATGTATCAGTACTGCACAATGAACTTTATAATTATCTTAACAACGCTAAGTTAAGAACAAGTTTAATAATTACCAGGTACCGCACTGGTTGGTCATATGTAAAATTATATGCAAAAAGTTAACACTTATCTAGATCATATTTTTTTGTTTTTTTGTACGGCTAATAATTAATCCCTTAACTGCAAATTAAAAGTTACGCGATTCACTCCCCAATGCTACCGTTTCGCACGTATGCACGCATATGTGGCGTATTTGGGGTGGGGGGGGGAGAAAACAAAGGTAAGAAAATCTCTGTGAAATAAGTAAATCCTTCTAAAACAATGCTAAGGTCATTCCATTCTTTTTCAAAGTCTTCCGAATAATTTTATGGACAGTAGGGAACATATTTCGGAAAAATGTATATATATGTAAGGGGCAATTTACGCACTGTCTGAGCGAGACGTTTAAATACGCCGGTGACGAAGAGGTTAAAGTCGTATCTCAGCTTTAGCGTCAAAGTATATCGTTATTGTATGGAGGGGGGCGCGATGAAAATTGTGATTGAATATCGGATCGCAAGTGTTGAAAATTTGAGAGGCATTACTTAAACTCGAAAAGCTTAAGATGAAATATAGATTAGCACGAAATAATACAACGGTCCCGACAACTACTATGTATTCTTAAGAATTTTTTTCTCTTAACATGAAAAGAAAATCGTTTGACACGAAAAACTTTCACTTCTGGGAATGAGCAAATTACGGAAAACACTAGCCGGGTTGGACTGTCTTATTCTATTATCGGAAGAATTTGTTGCAGTACATGATGATAGTCTGCGTACAGCTCTAATTATGGCATGCAAAGACAATTTGGAGCTTGTTCAAAGCTCGAAAAATATCATTAGAGCAGATTCTGAGTATGAAAATGAAATGAATGATGCAGCTCCTGTTCCCACATCATCCGAAACGAGAAACGTCATGAAAAATATGCGCAGTTATTTAGAAACACATTCTAATGGTGAAATGAATAAAAAAAATGAGTGAAATCGAACAATTTGTTGACAATTTGATACAACAAATAGACAATGCAAAGAAAAATATCACATTATTTTTCCAAAACTCAATACATGTTTTGCTTTACAAAAAAATTGAAAATTTTGTATTAAATTTTTTTTAAGTCCTTATGAGTGTTTTTGTTTCATTGATTTTTATTAAATATATGCATATATACATATTTATGTAAACAAAATAAACTCTAAAAAACTTAATTATTTTGATATGTGGTGTTTTGTTTGCTATATCTTTTAACGCGAAAAAATATTTCAGTCTCTTCAGTTTCGTGTTAAGCGATTTTCACTGTATAGAGCTTTCTATACGGTAGTGGATCCAAAATGTGATATAAAAGTTGAAATATTTTTGAATCTAATAAAAAGTTAGGAAACGTTATTCAAACACTTTAAAACTCCTCAAAGCTTCTTGGTATAAAATCTAATGAAGAAAATGTATGAATAAAATACCTGTTAATTGAAGGATTAAATTGACTTGGCTACATCTTTAAGAGATCATTAGATCCAACCTATTCAAACGATTGATCTCTTGGCTGTTGCCAAGACTTTTAGTCAACGTCCGTAATTATTAGGCATTCTACTTTTCAGTGCCAATGCGTGATAAATATCTTCCATCAGTCGCGCTTACTCTTTTCCCCTGAGACTGCATCTTCCTGTTCATTAGTCTGCCTGCGACGGCCAATATTCTCCAATGACAATCATCAACGACACTCTTCCTTGTCCCGAAGGACATTCGCAGGACATCAAAGACCCGTAGATGCTCGCAGGAATCAAAGGACTTCATTAAACTTCGGTTAACTTTATGGAAAACTTTTCTGAGCTGTCAAGAATATTTTAATACGCGCGAAAACAGGAAGTAGAGATCTTTCGTAGCCTTGTAGAGTTTTTGGAACTCCTTAATGATGTATTTTAAGAGAGAGAGAGAGAGGGGGGGTGTATTTAAGTGGTTTAGAAGAGTTTCATAATAATTCGACATGCAAAATGTCTAAAATATTTTTGGTAGTTGTTGGAATAGGGTATGTTCCAACATTCTGAAATATTCGATTTCTTTTTATCTAAATGATGATATTTTTTTTCTTGATTTTTTTTATGAAGTTATTTTACACTAAATCTAGAATGAACACACACGCTTGCGCAAGCAAACTTTTCTAACATTGTGTAGTTGTTATTTTTCGAATATTTTTCTTAAGAGTTCGTGTATTTAGTTAATAGCATTCAGATAAGTATTTTACATTGTAAAATACAGAAATTTATTGCTTTCAGAATATGTATTAGAGGGTTTATGTCTAAAAATAGAAACTAAAAAGTGGATTTAATTTAAATGATGAATTGGAAGAAAACGTTAAAATGAACATTTAGTGTTCGTAAAAGACAATAATTAATATCATTGTACAAAGCTATTCGTAGTTGCCATACACGTATGCTCTTAGAGAGTGAGAGTGATATGAACCCTTTATCTACCAACGGTATTTATAAGTACCACTCTCTTTAAAACTATACAGATTATCCATTTTTACGAATATTTTGACGAAATTTAGCAGGAACACTCTTTTAATTCCACTATTCGAGGATACATGGTAGCATAGGTTCTATGATAAGCATTTTGGTGGAGAAGACGAATAGTTTTAAAACAGAAGTTGCATTTTCAGCTGACATTTTCATCGGATTGCGAAGATAGTCATTTTCGTTCCGAAAAACTATTTAATGGCAAAAGGTAAGTGTCTTTTTTTTGTATGTTAGTAAAGATCTTAGAAAACATTTTTGACTATTTATTTTAAGTGAGCTGTGTACATAATTAATTTTACAGTTGAATAATTTTGTGGTTCTTATGAGTACCTAGAGTGCACTGGATGTTAGAGTAAGAACTTATAGTTCTTTTTCCGTCCGTGTAGCTTAATATTGTTTTTGTTGTCTTGTAGCGTCATCGCTGTAGTGCAATAGACTTATGCTTTATTTCTTAGCCTTACTTTTTTTATCTTATCTAATTTATTTTGCTTTTCTTTTTTTATTGTAACGTTTTCAAAAAAATGTGAGCTTTGAATCTGAGTTTGATTTTTTAAACACACAATTAAATGAAATATATCTATAACTTGTTCAAAAATTAGCAGCATTTTAATTTCATTAAGTGTAACCGAGATTTAACAATAATAGAAGGTTTTTAAGGTGCTATATTATAATTTTTTTCTTTTCTTAGAAAATCTGGAAAAAGAAGCTCAGTCTTCAAGAGGCTTTGGATGTATCACAGAACTTTCCATCTGAAAGCAGTGATGCACTAACCGATAATTCTTCAGATGAAGAAGTCCCAGCCAATTATCTGGTGGAATTTTTGAGAGATTCTTAAGATGACGAAAGAAAGACTGAACAAGACTCGAAGTGCATTAGTTCATGTTCAAGAAATACAATATTTCCTAATCAAGGATGAAAACAGAACATTCTATGAAAACATTCAATAGAAACCTTACTCTAAGTGCACAACGTGTAATGAATTTTTGTGTATTAATAAAAAGAAAAGCTGTTTCTTTGAATATCATCCAATTAAGTTTATGTGTAAAATCTGCTTTTATGTTTAAGAAAAGTAAATAAATTTTTAATTTTCAAAAATAAATATTTTGTGCTGTAAAATACTAGTGTTCTCTGTGGCTGTTTAGCATTTTTAAGAGTTAAAACTCCGTTAAAAAAATCATTCGTCTTTTTGTATTATGAGAATATCTTAGACCTTTGTGGGGATTAATGGTACTTTTAAGTACCAATTTAATTAATTAGCTCTAATGGATTAAATTTCCCAAAGTTGAGTTTTTTTATTTATGTATATCCCTTTATTTTTAGGCCGCGGTAGCCGAGTGGTATAAGTATCGGATCGTGGCTTGCCTTGTCACGAGTTCGATTCCAGTACCACTGAAGACCCGCCGTGTAGGGCAGCGATGCACGTTAAATCTGTCGAGAGCTGAAACGTCCTCCCGTTGGTGTGGTGTGGTAGTTAGGAGAGGGGGTGCCAGCTCAGGTGTCGTCCACGTCACTTGACCATGGTTCAAAATTACGTGGTCCGTCGCCAAAAGCCCTCGTGTAGCTGAACAGTGCGACGTTAATATTCAATCAATCAACCCTTTATTTTTAATGTACAGATTAGAAAAATATTACAAGAAATCATATTGCGGTAGATAAAGGGTTAGCGTCGTACTTTAAATCATCACTTGAGCTATTGGCGATATACTTCATTATTTTGAATGTCTATCAAGTAATCAGGACAACACCTCAGATGGCAACTCCCTTTCCTAACTACCACACCAACAGGAGGACAATAAGCATCGATAGATTTCACGTGCGATAGACTCCTCTACACAGCGAGTCTTCTGTGACACCAGGACTCAAACCCACGACATTCCTAACACGATATCGTGATTATAACTTTCAGGCTACCACGGCCAAAAACGTATACTCTTAGAACTTTGTTTTATTTTTCATTATTTAGTCTGTTATACTGAGGTGTATAATTTCAAGCAAAAAATAAACGCAGGGCTCAAAAACAGATTTAAATTTTACTTTACGCTGGAATATTTTCTCAGGGACAACAAAATAGTGAAAACAAATGAGAAAATAAGACCGTAATGTATTCATGTGTGGTATATAAAAAAAGTTATCTCTATCTAATTATATGCTTTGTACAATAAAATACACAACTCAAAAGCATACATTGCAATATATTGATCCAAATGCATTAGAAACATTTTATTTCAAAAATAATATAGAATTTAAAGAAGTTCTTTCTCCTTAGTAATTCTACTTAAAAAAAAAATGTTCAAATTATACTCTTCGATAACCTCAAATGGGGTATTATACATAAACTAAGGAACACATGCGCTGTTTTTGAACTTTTCTCTGAAAATAATGAACACAGGAAAAAATACACTACCATCATTATATAAACACTTTTTTTTCTCCTTTTATGTTTTCCTAAAAATCGACCAACAGAACAAATATTTTCAATTTAGTACAAATTACAAACTTTTTTTGCTTTTTTTTTTTACAAAAAATAATTCCGAATTAAAAAAAATTTCAACGATAACTTCTCAAAAGAATTTCTTTGATTAGCAACCTATTTTTTCCTTTCAAGTATGAGTCTAAAATGATGAAATACGCAACAGTATGTGAAGGCGCCGCTGTCCAAGTACTAATTTTATAAAAGTTTGTCGCAAGAAAAAAAATTATTAGAATTTAATGAACACGAAATCTAATTTCAGACTTAGGAAGTTCTCTGCTTGTTTGTAGTAGAGATTAGAGGATAAAGTTCCAGTTCTTGCATTCTCCTTCGTAAACAGGCTTTCACGTCATTCTAGTAAACAAGTTACATAGTTTCGCCTTAATAAATATAGTCCTATATCTTGTTCAAATATTCAATCGTTAAAAAATACTTTTTATTTATTCACCCAAGTTCAAATACATTTTTTTAAAACTTTTAGTGGAAGACACTTGATGTTAATGCAGTTTTTCAAGTATTAATTCATTAATTTAATTTAATTATTTTAATTATAGTTTAAGAGAAAAATTTCAGTCCATACTATTTCACTAGATGGCAATACCATTGGATAAAATTGATTTTTTTAAAATTTGTGATGAAGATTTAACTTAACCTGAATGAAATAATAAGCTAGTTAGACGTCAGGATTACTTTTACACCGGCTTTAAAATAATATCTTGCCTATTATATTAAATTTTTATTACAAAAATGTAGTAACGAATTTAATGTGATTCAAAAGTTTTTAAAATGTAAATTTTTAAAAGGTGTTTTGCCAATCAATATTGTGATTCTGTCATATGTATATACATATTTATATTAATTGTAATTATATAATAAGAAGTAAATAAAAGGAAATTTTTCTTTGTAGGAAGTCTTCTTTCTAAATAGGAATTTATTTTCTAAAAAAAAGTTTTATAATACTTGTTTTCTATTTTGATAGTCTTCCTTGAGATATAAGAAAATATCTAATTGCCTAAATATTTGAAATTACGTTCTAAATTAATCGACTTCGATTCAACACTATTCCCCACTTTAAACAACAAATTGGTCAAATCGTCAAATTAAGCAAATTATCTATGAATCACTCTCGACTAGCTTTCTATTACTTTACGTTAATCAATAACTCCTATCATTTAGCTCCTAACCTGTCTCTCCTTCGAAGCTGAAAATTAATGCTTTTATATAAGCCTTGATTTGCATATGTCACGTCTTCTTCGGGGGAAAGTTTTCAATAGAATAATATTTAAGGAAATAGTTTTACCCCAAGAGGATTAATAAGAGGTACGCGAGTAGATTCGTTACAGCTTGTAATACCAATTTCATGCACATAATTATGTGAAACATTTTCAAGAATAGTTTAAAAAAACCCGGTTCATTTATGTTAAAATTTGTAAAATGAGTAAGAATTTTATAATATTGAAATATTTTTAAAATATTCAAAAAAATTAAAATATATAAATGAAAAATGTGTTCTGTATATAT
>BMAV01017548.1:0-18486 GCA_019973955.1 Trichonephila inaurata madagascariensis | reverse complement strand
AAAATATTACATAAGAACGAAGCTAAGTCGCAAAGCGAATGGCATTGATTTGGCGCGAATATTTCGGAAGAATGTAATCTTGAAAACTGGTTTTTTCAGCCAAATATTGTTCTCAGCCAAAAGTCAAGTAGTTGTTTTCCACTATTTGTTCACAGGTATTAAAGAATAAATGCTTTTAGGATGTGATTAACAAAATATATCTTTAAACCTACAATTTCTATAATACATGATACTTTTTAACAATTTTCTGTGCATTTGCGTTGATTTAAATTCCAAAACAAGTTGGAACTACTTTTTCAAGCGGATTGTTACATTCCCTACCTTTTCCAACGCTGCCAACTTGAGGTGAAACAGTATACTTTTGTTATTCTGAATACTTAAAATGAACTAAATAAAATATACTTTAAAAAAAATTAAAAAATTTTTTCCCATTGTTCATGTAAGCAATAGTACGTGAATGCAGACTTTTTCTATCAAGTGTATGCTGGGGTCACCAAGCAAGAGAAGAGCCATGTGGTTAGTGAAATGAGACAACTAGGGTGTCAAAAAAGAGCTATTCACAATTTGAGCCATTTTTACAAAGAACCACATTTGCATAAGCAGGAGAAAGGGACCCCTGGAAACATTCACAATTAAGATTATCATGTTCCAGTTAACGTGTTATAATATTTAAATAAAGATTTACATAAAGTAGTATTTTTTATTGCTGTTCAAGAACAATCATTGTCAAAATATCCTAATGTGAGGAATTAAATTTCTGAGCCTTGTGAAAAAATGTCCCTTACCTGTAATACTGTAAGAATTTCACTCTAAAATGTCATGTTTACACAAAAAATGAAAATTGACTGATTGATCCTGCATATGAAAATCATTTTACTCTTCTTTTTTTTTATTGACCCTTAAATATCACAAAATACTGAATGTGTTTTTGTCACTTATGTTGGAGATTTCTCTCTTGCATACATTCAAGAGTGCTCCCTAAGTTATATATGCATTGCTGGAAATCACTTAAAAAATGGCTTCTCCATTTTGGCATTTATACCAAAAAATAAACTTTTACTGCTTTGGAGCTTATTTAATATTTTCAGTGACCCTCAAAATACTTTGCCAATTGAAAACAAAAATAATTAATACTGAAGTTATAGTTGCAAATAAAGTATTTACTTTTTTGTGTCTACAGTTTGGTATAGTAACATACAGATTTCAATTCATTATTATAAAGGGGAAAGATAAAAAACAATTTTTAGTAGATGTAATAATTTTAACCTATTTATAGTATAGGTAAAGAGAAATTTGAAAAGCCTAAGCCGTCCTTACAATGATCTGCAGTTTGTGATCTCTGCTTTATACAAAAGTATTTAATTGTGCAGATTTTCTGAAATAGTTATAGCACTGGTATAGCGAGCTACGAGGGGGCTCTGTATCAAAATTCCTTCGATGTCCTTTTTTAGATATGGCAGCCCTGTTAGTGGGACAGTAGTTACACATGTTGGGCCCTCTAGCTTGGGAGCCCAGTATCATTGATACAGCAGTAGCTACGCCCCTAAGTTATTGGTAGATATTATACTTTTAAAAGCAAATCTTATCTGAGACAAGATCTCTGGTGCCTAATTTGAAAACAAAAGAAACATTAAAATGAGAAATATGTAAGAACTAATAATTCTGTGCTCTAAAAATTTCTCAGTAACTTATTGATTGTAAATCATGTTTTATTTTCATTCTTTCAATTGTGGGTGTTAAAACTGCTTGTGCATTGTTAAGTATATCTTTTTTAATATTGATATATCTTATGACACACTTTGATAACTATAATAGTAGAAAGCTAATAAAATTTGAATCTTCATTAAAAATGTCATCAGATATAAGCCATTGCAATCCATAATTAGTGGAAAAGGATCCAATATCCCTTCTGTACTTATTTCGCCTTTCGTTATACGTTTCACTGATGTCAAAGATCTTTTTGGATAAATTTTGCTATTTGATGTATATTTTTTAGATTTTGATGGGGACAGTAGTGAAGAAATGGTTGTTCAGAAAACTCCAAAGAACAAAACTCCACAAGGTCGAAACTCCCAGTCTATGAGTGCAAAGAAAGCCAGTTTTGAATTGTCTGGTAAAAAGACACCTGGGAAGACACCACAGAAAAATAATTCCTTAGTTAGAAAGAAACAGCCTACTCCAGTTGCCAAAGGAATGAAGGCGAACAAGGGTGTGCAGAAAAAAAGTAGGTTCTTACTTTTTATAATAGCTTTTAAATCTAATCAATCTAAAAATCAGAGTAATCCTTGCTTATTTTTAGTGAAGTTACTGTTTATGACTTAAAAACCTAATTTACCTCAAGAATTATCTCGGAGTAGCTCTTGCTTTTTTTCTTCTTTCTTTTAATCATTACAATAAATGAATAAACATAAAATGTATTTTAAACTTTCAACCTGTGTGTTTTGTTTTTGCCAAATCTTTTCAAGTCCTGGCTTTTATAGATGGTTATGTAGAGTGCTGATATGTATATAATTTATCAAAGTTAAGAGTGCATGTTATGCTTTAAAAGTTTGAAAGTGAAGTGCCATATAATCTTGCTTTGCTCTGAAATGTATATTAAATAAACAATCTGTTTTTCTCTGCTGTTCCTGAATAAAAGGAAACAGGCATCCAAAGCTTAAAATAGACTCATGAAACTCTTAACAATTATAGATTTTTTTTTTGGGGGGGGGATCATTCACACAATTTTGAAAGTATATCCTAAAGTAATGTTTAAAACAGATCAACATGTTATAGGTGTTTTATGTATTGGATAAAATATTGTTTTTTTTCTATCAAAAATTAATATAAAGTTAATATATTCCACTTAATATTAATTTATGCTCCAGTTGGCACCAATATATTTAGTAACAAGTATGGGTCTGTATTTTTTTACACAAACTGTTGGAAGTCTGTCTGATGAAATAAATTGTTGACACATTTCATATTTTGTATGTAATTTGTTTTACATCGGTTTTTGTTTCTATCTATCTTGAGAAATATTTTCTGCTTAAAACCATTGTTCTGATTGGTGTTAAAATGTTTATAACTGTGAGAAATCCTGCACATTGGGGATAAATTTGCAACTTAAAATTTAGGTTTTTTCTTGCTTCAGTTTAGATTTTAATGAAATGTTGATATGTCCACTAAGTGGTTCCCTCTCCTTTATGTATATATTATTATAATAAAAGGTGTTACAAAATAAAGCTATATTATGTATAAATAAAATTTTCAATTTGAATGACTGGGATGAGCTTGTTTTGGACTAAAACTCAAAGTCATGATTTGTTATAATTTGTGAATGTATTTTATGTACAGCATTCATATTATTTCTATATTTTATTTTTGTTCTGATGTACATTAAAAAAAACTTTCTGTACATATATTGGAATGAAGGGCATTGCAGCTTTTATAGCTTTTACAGAAATTTGATAGTATTAAATACAAATTTTTAACCCAAAATAAAGATCTTCTCGTATATGTCTGCATTTTAATTTAGAATCTGTTGATAGTTCAATCAGTTGCTCTTGTTCTATAAGTAATAAAACCGGATTTTTATTGAAATATTGAAATGAATTTTTAATCTAGTTGTGGGACTTTGCTTGTTGAAGGTAACTTCTGACATAGGATTTAATTGTAAAACATACTCTTCTGAATTGTGCCTTTTATATTTTTTATTCAAAACTAGCTGTACCTAGCAATGTGTTGCTGTGGCTCAGTTCTGGTTAAAGAAAAGTAATGAGAAAGCATTAATTTCTAATATGTTTAACATTTTGCACTTCAGGTATGATTTTTTAAAAAAATTATGTATAAATATTCATAAACAAAAATTTCTCAACAGATTTCATTCAATATTTGTCAGTTGAATACTTGAAGTTATTACAGTTTGATTTCGTCCGTATGTTATGAACCTAAAATTATTTACTTTGTCTCCATAGTGGAGGCCTCAACACACTAACTTTTTTTCGGTGAAGAGGCTCTTGCAGTTCAGAAACATTGGACCTTTTTATGCTAGTAAGAAATTCCACAGCATGCATTCAGTTCATCCTTGCTATCGCCGATAAAATACATTTGTAGAAATTTATGTTTATCATCTGTGAACGTAAGCAGGGAACCAGCTTTGTAACTGCCTTTTCATTTTGAAAGTTGAGTTGAAGTTAGTTGTGTCAATTTCTGCTCCAAACAATATTATTTGGAAATACGAATTTTATTTCCTGATGTCACAGATAGGAAATGCTTTGATTCCATGGTATATCTGGCAAGCAAAGTTTTAATAAGGGCTTCAAACCAGAACTAAACTATAATTAATTAAAAAAATACTCGTTTATTTCAGTTTGATATATCATCAGTCGTTTTGTTACTGTAACCAACATATTAATATTTTCTATTTTAATGTCAACCATATAATTATCATCATTACATGTGCATTGGTTCTCGATTTCATGTTTAGATATTCGCTAGTACTTATCTGTTTCACTTGCACATGAAACTATTTGTGGAAGGTAAATTTCAGTTGAATGAACTAGAAATATAGATGATTTAAGATAAGAACATACATAAAAGGAAATAATTCGTTTTGCACTGAACCGAAAACCATAATTTTTGTTGGAACGAAAACCCGAACTGGATTGATATATTTTTTTTTAGTTGAACCTGAACAAAAACAGGAACGAAAAAAATTGCTGTTCGAAGCCCTGATTTTAATGTCTGTAGTGATTCTTCAAATTGAAGCAGTTTTATTTTATCAGTGGCACAACACATTCCTTTTGTTTCTCCATTAAATTTCAGAGCTTTGCAATTAGGACACACTTCAATCATTACGCCAATGAGAACATGGCGGCTCAAACTATAACCTTAGTTGGGTTGTGCCTGAATGCAAGGCAATTGTAATCATGTAATTGCTTAACACAAAGTCGTGTTTGACACTCTTGTACTGTTTTTCGTTGACATCTTTCAGTCATTCGCAGCTTGCTGTGTACCTTTCACCGAAAACAGAGCAGATCTGATGTTGCAGAATGCGAAAGAAGCTGTGCTTGCAAATGTCCATTGTCATGTCTGGCTCATATTACTCTGCTGCATCCTCAACACATACTTGAGCTATTTGTCTGTTTTGCTCGTTTGCCTATTCCAGTTTGATGTGCAATTACCCTTTGCTCAGTTAGTATGATGACTTTTGGATTTTTTGCAAGGCATTACTGTGTTGTGTAATGAAGCTGCATTTAAAAAGTAGAAAGAAGGTTAAAGCAAAAATGTATAAGATTGCAAAACATTAAAATAGGAACAAAAAGAAGGAATAAAATAAGAAATGCTCATGAAATATTTAACTTCAAATATAACATGAACTTAAATTTTAAAAAGCCATTAAAAACAAAACAAGGTTTAATATTTTGATGACTCAAAATATATATCAGTAAATCTAAATTTTGCCATTTGTATTTCAATAGTAACATCAAATGAAATTTAAAAAGTTGTCTAAAACAGAAGAAAACACTTGCTTATTAAAAGTCCAAGATTAGCTTCGCCAAATTAAAATGTCGCCAAGTGGGAAAAAAATATGGTGTTCAAATATGCACGGAATGGTTTCCAAACATTGAATACATATTGCGGCATCTTTTGATTTGAGGTAAATGGCCAGTGGGGGAAAAACTTAGGTAACAACAACAACAAAAAAAAAACATAAAAATTATCTATTGAATTAATTTAATATTACTCGAGAAGGGGGGATAAAATAGGAGAAAAATTTCAATGTGTAGGCCACTCGTTTGTGGGGATCATTCAACCTGTCTAATGTTATCTTTAAATCTTGAAGAAATTTTAACTGGCAGAAAAATAAGTAGCATATAGAAGTCAAATTAATTATAATCCTTGCTTAATAAAGAAACAAATTTAGCTTAAAATTATACGGGGGAAAAACACATGATCCAATATATAAGCAAAGTTTCCAAATGTTGCCAAAACTGCTAAACAAAATTTGAGTTGTGTTGAAACAATTTTTAAGAAAATGATTTATTCCAAAAATAATCCTTATTATGGATCAAAGAACAAAAAAGAAAAAAAAAATAAATATGGCAATCAATAAACATAACTATAGTAAAAATATATAATCCTGAAAAAACTGTTTTAAGTATAAATTTTTGTATTCAAAGAAAGATGTCACATCACATGTCATAGCACCAAAAAATCACTTAAAGACTAAATTTTAATAAATTAGAGGGAATTAATTGTATGAAATATAAGTTCATAAAAGCCTTTTCGAATTCAAATGCAATGTTTTGTCAAAATTTCAGAGGAATTGGTCAAGTACTATTAGAGATTACTGGCCTTAAACATTTACATTTTTATTTATATAGATTGTTCCATTTTTTTATTAGAAAATCACTTAACATTTTAAAACATTGCTGATTAGTATTTTTCACAAATCGAATTAAAATTTTTTTTTATTACGTTAATGAATGGGCCATTTCCCTACAAGTGGTTCAGTATAAACCAGCCTTTACATTAAAGTTGTCAGAAGAAAAGTTAAAATCTGTGCTGGCTAGAGAAGCACAATCAGGTGAACAAAATTCATAGCCTCTCCTCAAAGACACAGAGGGCAGTCTGGAGTGTCTTTCACACCAATTCGGTGTAGGTGTTGCTGAAGAAAGTCATGACTGGTCAAAGTTCTAAAAACAGCAGATAAAACCTGTCTAGGAAGACTCATTCGACTATGGAACAGGGTTTTCCAGATTTTTCCCCTTCCATCATTCTCTTGAATATGGTGAATGTACTTTCCAATGGATCTGGAAATATTTGAAATGGACTGTCTGCATGATAAGCTAACAGAAGGCTGCGAGAGATAGCAGCCATGTATGGTGAGAAAGTCTGCCTTTTCATTGCCTGGGATGCCACAGTGGCTAGGGATCCATTGAAATATAATAGTCCAGTCAGCATCATTGAGTTCATGAATTTTTTTTTCTCACCTCCACCTCACTATTGCGTAAGGAGCAGAGTGAGGATTGCAAACTGAAAATCTACTAGGAAAACAACTCGTCTATAGGAAGTAGATAAATTAATTGAGTGGCATTTTGCATGTCTTGCAGCCTCTATCTCTGCATCGAAGTTTGTAACACCCAAGCCTGATGCCAAAGAACCTTCAAAAAAGTTTTCGTAATAGAAACCAGCCCCAGCCGAGACATCATCCTGGGCAGAACCATCAGTATAAATGTGGAGCCACATATCCTTTGGGTATAAAGTCATGATGGTTTCAAGAGCATAGGCACAAAGGGCAGCAGACATTTTTTTTTTTTAAAAAAAAAATTTAATTGATAAATTTTAAGTTGAAAGGCTTAGGGTGGGAGGGAAACTCTCTCTGAGTTTTTTTCCCACCCAAGAGGCCAGCGAGGAATATTCATGTTTATATTATACTTATTCAATAGGTCCTCAAATCTCGAATAAAAAGGATGGTGCGATTTAAATAGTCTTAGAGGGGGAATATATTGTTGTCATTGCAGGAGTGGCAGTCTCGTGCATTTTTCAAATTGCTCGAGTAGTTGCTTTTCTCTCCTAACCCCAGGAGCTCAATATTTGTCTGTATTTCAAGGGCAGCAATGGGAATGGAAGACACAGCAGAGGTAATAAGTTAGAGGGCTTTAATTTGAATCCTGTCTATTATATCACAACAGCTTTTAGATGCTGTGGCCAAGAGTTCTTACAAAGGACTTGTTAAGTGGTGGAAAGAACATCGGGAGATGATCCCCAAGTGACCCGAGCCAATCTTTTGAGGAGACTTTTCTCCCCTTTTTTCGCATTTTCCTCTGCATGTCCTCTACATGAAAGCCTGATGGTTTTCCCTACACCACTTCTCCAGTATTTTCATTGCAAAGTTGATATTTTTGTTAGCAGTATCAATATTTTGGGCAGTTAAAAAGATGGCAATATCGTCTGCAAATGCTAGGCATTGGACTCCATGAGTGCTCTTAAGTTTTTCAATTAAGTTATTATTTATAATGTTGAATTGCACCCTGCTGTAAGCCATTTCTCAATTGAACAAATTTAGAGTAGGTCTAATTGTATTTAACCTTTGCTAGTCTCTGGCACAAGAAGGATTTAATCCATTTGTGCATACGCCCACAGATTCCCATATTTGCCACTTTTTGGATAAGTTTCTTTATCCAAATATATAGTATCATAAGCACAGATTTAAAATCCACATATACAGTAAGGTAGATTTTTTCTCCAGTGAGAATCATCTTTTATTGATCGTGAAAGAAAGGCTGCGTGTTCAGTTGTATTTTTGTTCCTAAAGCCAGTCTGAAAATCTGAAATTTTTTTATGAGTTTCAAAAAAGTAGTTTAATCGATTGGGTGATCATTCTTCCTATCAGTTCGTAACATGCATTTTTTTAAAGAGATAGGCCTGTAGGTTTAAGAGGTTTTAGAATAGGAATAATAACAGATTTTCTCCAATCAGAGGGGTACACTTGTGTTTCAGATATTATAGAAGCTTAGCAGGGTTAGTTTGACCTTTTTACCTAGAGCAAAAGTTCTGCCTGAAGATAATCTGGGCCTGTACTTTTACCCCTCTTTGCCTCCTGCATTTCTTTCAGTAATATTGTCAATAGTGCAATAGTTGTTGTGCTTGTAGTGCAATATTGTCAATAGAATTAATTCCCTGTAAGCTCAGCCTGAATAAGTCCTCTGTCTCTCCTCAACTTGAGATCAGCCAGTTCCCTTGTCCACAAAGGTTTGTAGTTTTTAATCTTGCCCCTCGGGATTGTCTCAAGTGCACAGATCCTGATTGTTTCAGAAATGGCATCCCAGCTTTTATCTGGATTTGCTTCGTCCATGATGTCTTGAATAAGAAGAAAGTTGGTCAAATCAGAAAATTTAATCCAGTCAGCCTTTTTAAAGTTCCACCTAGGGAGAGCTGTTAAGTTGCTGGAAATGTCTTCTTTTGGAGCGTTTTACAAGAGGATTCTTTGCCCATGGCCACTGCAGGATTCCAACAACTCTAAAGATGTAATAGATGCAATGTTAGCATATGAGATAGTCAGGTCTGGGGTTTTTTCTCCCTTAAATGAATGAGATATGTCCAATATTCCTTGAACTAGCCACTGGTGAGGAATCAAGGAAATCCTCCACATAATTCTGCCCTCTGGATTTATATCTCTATAGCCCCATCTAGGTTGACTATTAAAATCTCCAATGATAATAGTATTTCTATCCAGGGAGCTTTCCAGAATATGTGTCAATGGTGGGTTTCCTGGAGGGTTATAAGCAAAGATAAATTTGATTCGAGTGTTACCCTTCCAGAGATTCAACTCTACTATTTCAAATGTATTATCTTGCATTTCATGTTAAATCTTAAAGTTGGCAGTTATGGTATTATTTATTATAGTATTTCGAATTTTAAAATGAAAACATTAATTTTGTCATTCAGTTTAATAATATTTGTTTTAATTTTATTAATTAAGATCCATAGAGAACAAACCTGAATCTCCATTTGGTATAGGACACATTTATAATTTGATTGATTTTTTTTTAATTTTGACTCATGGAACCTCAAGTTTCTGTGAAACACAGTGTGAAGACTGTTGATATAAAGTATTCTCTTTTAGTATAAATTTTGTACCTGCAGATCTTCTAGATAAACGTTATCAACGATTAATTAAGTTTAGGATTTTATTTGCAGATCTCTGATTTTTTAAAATCCAATCCTTAAAGAAGTTATAGTATAAATAAACTCATTTGTGTTGATAAAATTTTTTCATTATGAAATTTCATGAGGTAGGTTATTAATAACAGCATGTAAATTATATGCTTGCTGTAATATTTTCTGCTTGTCTTTTTACTTCTAATGAAGTCATTTCTTTTAAACTGTATCTTTTGCTGAGGAAGTATTGTAGTCATTATTTTTATTGTAGAGCCTCAAAGGGAGGAAATGGATGACGAGGAGGAGAATGATGATGATTTTGAATTAGATATGGACGAAGACGATGATAGTGATGGCGATGATGATTTGGAATTAGATATGGACGATGATAGTGAAGGCGATGATGATGGCGAAGATGAAGAGGAGGAACAAATTCAAAAACAAAAACCTAATTCTAAACTAAAAAATGTGACGACACCTATGAAAGGTGTTGACAAATCAAAGAAACCTCTACCTAAAGCAAAAATTCCAAAAAATGAGATTAATTTAAAGAGTAATTCTAAAGGTAACATTTCTTATAATATTTTAATATTGATTTAGATTTGTTAATTTTATATAAATGTATGTATATAAATGTCTTACTCAGCCAAAGCATTAATTTTCTAAATGTATGTCTTTCTGAAGTACAGTCTTTTCTGTGCTCTGCTATCCATAAAATTATTTCAAAGGCTTTGAAATGCAATAATAAGCTCTTGACAGTGTTTGTGAAAGATTTACTTATTTCAGAGGATTTGCTTATTTATTCCTTTTCTCCTCACCCTCCTTCCCCAAAACCCCATCAAAATACACGCATCTGTGGGAAAAACGGTGGCATTGGGGAGTGCATCGGAGGAATTCATTATAAATCGTACAAATTATTAAGATAAGTGTTAATACAAGCCCCTGGGGTCACTGGTAATTATCAAACTTGTTCTTAACGTAGTATTTTTAAATTAATAATAAAATACATTGTACAGTACTGATTCATTTATAAGTGTATTTTATCAGTGTAAATGTGTATTTTATATTTTTTTATATCAGAAAGTATTTTGTATGTTCACTTTCAGTAAATTAATAATTTTTTAAATAATTTTTTGTTCACAACTTTTCAATACTCTTGTGCCCTCCTTGTAGAGTTATCACGCCCCCCACAGTTCAAGAAATGCTGTCCTAAGCACACCGCTGAGATTGTGAAGCTTTGTCTCTTATATAATCTCCCAAATTAACAGCACTTGCCCCCTCAGACCTCTTATATGAATCTAATAGAACACCTATGAGATTTGCTGGAGTGTAGGATTCGTCAACACAATATATCTAGAAAGGATATGTTGAAGAGTGTTCTTAAGCACCAGTGGGAAAAGATAAGCGCTGCAGAAACCACAAGGTTTATTAGTTCAATGTTGTGAAACGACTACAGGAAGTTCTCAAAAGATGAGGATAACTAAACAGCTACTTAATAGCTCATTATCCCCTCTTAAATAATTTTTATAGTTACTGTGTTGGGTCAACTTCAACACTTAAGCAGTTGACTCCAGAGTCTCTAGCACAATAACAAATTTTATGGTGCAAACACTGTCCATATTTATGGTTATCTTTTAGTCGATAGCTTAATTACTCCTTCATTATTCTCATGACACAATCACGACACAGTTTCTAGTGGACTGGCTTTTTTTTTATTCACAACACTTTTTACATTCATATCAGAATTACTGGGCATGCGCAGTTGGGCTGGCGCAAACACAGTTCACATATTCTTATTTGAAGACACAACAATTCACTTAATTACACAGATGGCGTTTCGCACGCCGAGAACTGACATACCGCCCCACATTGCACTGGTTACACCATGCAATCACTGTATTAGTTATTTACACAAATTGTAGTTAAATTGTTAACAACACAAATTGCACAAAATACACTTTAAGAAATGCACTAATAAAAAATACAATTCACAATACAATTCAACAAATAAAATAAAAAACAATTCACTGGAATTAATTAAAACATACAAAAGAAAAATAATAATAAATTTTATCAGTAGTACTTAATCACTTGGCATTGGCAAAACACAAACTTTAGATATGGCTCTTTTACAAGTACTAAATTGTGTTTTCACTTTAACTACACGAATTTTATTATCGTCACCTAAATAAACCTGAATAATTCTTCCTAATAACCACTTGTATGGTGGCAAATTCTCTTCAATTTAAGAGCACTAAATCTCCAACTTTTACATTATTTTTCTCAAACATCCGTTTGTACCTTTGTTGCATTTGGTTAAGATAACTACGATGCCAAAATTTCCACATTAATTGCACTGTTCTAGTAATTTTTTCCCATTTCTTAAGGTAACTCTCCTTTATATTTGTTAAGTTGGGCTCAATAATAGAATTCAAGGATCTATTAATCAAAAAGTGAGCTGGAGTAAGAACTTCAAAATCATTCTCATTAGCAGACAAAGGGCAAAGAGGTCTAGAATTTAGCATACCCTCTATTTGAACTATCATGGTTAAAAATTCCTCATAAGTCAAATTTATTCCCCTCATAACCCTTTTTAGATGGTATTTAAAGGATTTAATAGCAGCCTCCCATAGACCACCAAAGTTGGGTGATCTAGGGGGTATAAACTTCCACTTAATGCCTTCTGCCGCTAAGTATCTAGCTAATTGATCATCTGTTTTTCTAACCATTTCATGAAGTTTTTTAATTTCCCTATCAGCTCCTACAAAATTTTTGGCGTTGTTAGAAAATAATTTTGCACATTTCCCTCTTCGAGACATAAATCTTTTCAATGTTGCAATAAATGCATCAGAAGTTAAATCAGACACTAATTTGATGTGTACAGCTTTAAACACAAAACAGATAAATATACAAACATAGATTTTATGCAAACTTCCCTTGCGTTGGCCTTTGTTTTTTATGAAGAAAGGACCACAAAAGTCTACACCCGAGCAGTTAAAGGGGTAGTCAGTGGTAACCCTTTCCTTAGGCAAATTGCCCATTATTTGAATGCTATAACAGGTTTACACTTAAAACATATGATACATTTATGCACAATTTTTCTACAAAGATTGCGACCATTGAGAGGCCAAATTTTTCGCGAACATGATTCAAAAGGGAAAAGGCACCAACATGAAAGTATTTGTTATGAAAATGTTCTATTATTATACATGACAATTTATGCGTTTTGGGTAAAATAATTTGATGTTTTTGATTAAAGTCAAAATTTGTATTACCTAATCGGCCGCCCACTCTAAGCATTCCATCTGAATCCAAAAACGGATTAAGACTTTTCAACTTACTATTGGGCAAAACTCGTTGTTGTTGTTGTAGACATTTAATGTCTACTGAAAATTCTTGACTTTGTATACCCTTTATTAGGAAGATTTCCGCTTTATCCAACTCATCTGCTTCTAGTGGGCCATTGGCTTTGACCTTCCTCCTGGTGTTGTTTACGAACCTAAAAATATAACTTAAGATACGCAGAATGGTTAAATAATTGTTAGTAATATTACACAAATTGTTCACAAAGTCATTCACGCAAATGTTTAGTACTGACACTTCCTTCCCAAGTTTTTCACGAACACTGTTCTTCAGTTCTGAATTGTACGCATCGTTGTTTTCACTAACTTTCACAGTTTTGTTCGGATAATCACTGCCAGATAGAAACTCTGGACCGTTCCACCACAGTTCTTGGTTCAGAAGTTTGTCCGGATCAACTCCACGAGAAATCAAATCTGCAGGATTCTGGTTGGATGGCACATGTCTCCATTGCCGCACAGAGAACAAATCTTGAATCTTAGCAATTCTATTCTGCACAAATGTTTTAAGGTCCATCGGTTCTTTTTGTAGCCATGACAACACTATCATTGAATCAGTCCACAGATAAACTTTAACTGATTCTAGTTTCAAGGCATCAATCACTCTTTTCACAAGTTTGGACAAAAGGACAGCTGCACATAACTCTAATCTGGGAATAGTTAGGCACTTAATTGGTGAAACTCTCGATTTGCTAGTAATTAATTTCACTAAAGTCTCTCCCGAATTATTTTTTGATTTGCAATACACTGCAGCTCCATAGCAACGCTCTGACGCATCAGAAAAACCATGAATCTCTATAGATGAAGGATTCTCAATCACTGTACGCCTCTCGATATTGATGCTATTTAGACTCTGTAGCCTAATTAACAACTGGTGCCATTCAGAATACACTTTATTTGGTAGTGGATCTTTCCAGTCAATACTAAGTCTCCAAACCTTTTGCATAAACATCTTGGCCTTGGACACCACGGGTCCCACAAGTCCCAAAGGATCGAACAGTCTGGCAATAGTTGATAAAACGAATCTTTTGGAATCACGTTAACTTTAAAGGAAAACGTGTCTTTTACTGGGTCCCAGGACACACCCATTGTTTTGGTCTCATTTGGTCTGGAAAAATCGTAGATTTCATTTAGACACTGCGAAAGTTCAGAATGATTTCCACAGATTTTATGCAGTTCCATGCCTGCACTTTCAAAATTGCAATTAACTGACGTTGTAGCTCCTTAGCCTCTTCTAAGGTTTCCGCACCGCATAACGCATCGTCCATGTAGAACTGGCTTCGAAGGACTGGTGCTGCTACTGGGAATTTATTTTCTTCATCATAGGACAATTGTCTCAATGTTCGTTGCGCTAAATATGGGGCACTGGTCATCCCATAGGTGACCGTTCGAAGCTCATATGTTTTTACTCGGTCATGTTCATTGTCCTTCCACAATATTTGTGTCAGACAGCGTTGTTTGGAATTAATTAGGATCATTCTATACATTTTCTTTATGTCCGCAGTCAGTGCATATCGGTAAGTACAAAATCTAATCATCTGAGCATATAAGTCATCTTGGATGACTCCTCCGTTTAACTAAATATCATTGAGTGATAATCCATTATCTGTAGGGCTAGACGCATTGAAGACCACCCTCACCTTAGTGGTACTTTTCTCGGGTCTATAGACGCCATGTGATGCGGTAAGAAATAGTTCATCTTCGGATTGTCATTTTCAACCCTCACTTCTCGCATATGTCCCAATTGTTCATATTCTTGCATGAATTCTCTATACAGTTTTAGATATTGTGGATCTCTTTCCAATCTAATCCACAGTGCATTTAATCGTTTGAGAGCAATGCCCCTGGAATTCCCTAAGCAATTTGGATCAGCTTTAAGGGGCATTTTAACTACATACCGTCCCTCGATGTCTCTAGAATGCGTTTTCATAAAGTGTTCCTCACATAAATTAGCCTCATTATTTTTTGTTTGCACTATTTCCGCATTTTCTACTTCCCAAAATTTTTGCAATGTTTTATTTAAATCTTCGTCCCTAACTAACCCGCAATGAACTTTTGTTTCATTTAATGAATCTACATTACCACTTGCAATGTATCCAAAAACCGTGTTTTGTAAAATTAGATCTGAATTTTTTATCTTAAATTTTTCTGGTCTCAATAATTCAAAAAATATTTCTGCACCTAACAACATGTCTATTTTATCCGGAATATTAAAACGATCATCAGCTAACTCCACTATATCTGACAAATTAACTCTGGTATTAAACGTGTTATTTGGAATAAAATCTGTGATTTTCTTAACATATTTAAATCCTTCACGAATGTATTACTTTTATTTGAAATTGTCGTTTTAACGCACCCGTTAACAATCATAGAGGCATCATTTAAACATGAGATCAAAGTATTAATCTTTTCACTTTTCAGTTGTAATTTATTGGCGCACTCATTTGTAATAAGCCAAACCATACTGCCTCCGTCTAATAAACACCTACATTCATGCCAATTCGAATATTTATCCTTAAGCAATATGCGAGCAGTGCTCAATAAGCATTTTTTAATTTTGTTATGACTAAAAGTAGTCGCCACGATTTCTTGATTGTTTATATTTGAACTAGGAATGAAAGGAGGGCAGAAGTATTAGGATATATCGTTTGCGGTTTCTCTTCAAGGACCGAACGGGGATTCGGAATACTTTTTACTTCTCTTTGAAAATGAAGCAATTTATTATGCGGCTTCTTACAAATTATGCAATTTTTAGAGCGACACTGTTTAACACAACATTCTGGGGATAGACATTTAAAGCACAATTTATTGTTTTTAACAAAATCTACTCTTTCATTTATCGAAAAACTTTTAAACTGAGGGCAAAATTGCAAAGCATGTGCTTCATTTTTACACAACACACATTTTTCACTCTTTATTTTAGAAAAAAATGCGCTCGAAACTCCTCTCTGATTTCACGATCTGTTATATCTCTGTTGTTTATTGAAATCAAATCGTTTATTTTCATTTCCAGTGAAGGACCTGAAAAATGTATTAGACTCGCTTTTAATTTTACCTTTAGCAGATAAATATCACATTCTCGCCCTAACTCGTGGGGTTTAAAAAATGTTTCTCCTTGTTTTACATTAATATGAGTCGATAATTCTCTGTCAAGAGTGCTCATCATTTTATCCGCTACAATTAATTCACATACTGATTTAAAATCATTAACATTTCGTAACTGACAGTAATACTCAAATGTTGCACTTAACCTAGACGCAAATTGAACATAACTCTCTGAATTTAATTTTTGAGTTTTACGAAAATCATTATAGCATTCTTGCGGTGTAGGCTGAAATTCTTTCAAAACTAAATTTTTTAGTTTATCATAACTGCGCAATTCTTCCTCTGACACATAAATCATTAAGTTATTCGCTCTCTCTCCTAGAATGTTTAAGAGAATCTCCGATTTCCATTCTTCGGGAACCTTTCGTTTTGAATGCTTTTTCTAATGACTGAAAAAATAAATTATATGACTCAACACGTGAGGGTACAGAGATAGTTAATGTTTTTACACTTTTTATTAATGTTTCGATACTAATATTGTTACCTGTTTCGATGGCGCTCACTGTTGAAAGTGACGAATCATGTGGTAAATCTTTCCGAATATTAGCTAGCTCTAATTGCTTCTCTAACTGCGCTAACTTAATTTTTTCTAACTCTAAATTTAATTCCCTCGCAGATTTTTTAATTCTCGTTTCTTCAACAATATAGTCAATAATATTTTTAACTAATTCTGTTTCTTTTTTATACACTTCACTACTTTCAATTAAAATTTTCAAATCAAGAACTTTTGCATTATCTGGCACAATTAGTTTTAATTCCTCAGCGACAAGTTTTAACTCGTCTTTCTTCAAATTAGCAATTAAAGACATAATTAAAATTTTCACAAAAATTCAAAGAATTCAAAGAACATTGCTCTAACCTACCTCACATAACCGGTCGCCGCACTTGGCTTCTTGCTTCGTAATACGAATACACATTAGTTTCACTCAGCCATTTAATCCAATAGCTAATTCCTAAGCTCTGGTTGCGATCGGACCAAATGTTGGGTCAACTTCAACACTTAAGCAGTTGACTCCAGAGTCTCTAGCACAATAACCAATTTTATGGTGCAAACACTGTCCATATTTATGGTTATCTTTTAGTCGATAGCTTAATTACTCCTTCATTATTTTCATGACACAATCACGACACAGTTTCTAGTGGACTGGCATTTATTTTTTACTCACAACACTTTTTACATTCATATCAGAATTACTGGGCATGCGCAGTTGGGCAGGTGCAAACACAGTTCACATATTCTTATTTGAAGACACAACAATTCACTTAATTACACAGATGGCGTTTCGCACGCCGAGAACTGACAGTTACTATTAAAACAGTGAACACAGACTTTTTCTACTTGATTTTTGTTAGTATCGCAACAAACCTGTCTTTATTTTAAAAGCTATGAAAGCAAACCAAATTTATACTCCGTTTCACCTTAAGTTGGCAGTGCTGGGAAGGGTACGCTGACCAAATCACAGCCGCTACAGGGTTACACTAGGAGAAGAGTGTGACTATAACAAATAAAATTCTCCATATTTGCGAGCAAAAAAAATTACTCTTGAAAAATTTGTTCATTAAAATTGTATAAGGTTTTTTTTTTGATAATAGTATAAGCTCCTTTATATTAATCGAGATATTTAAGGGTTTGCGTTTCAATATGTTTAAAACTATTGATTATAATTAACAAGCAAAACTTTTTTCGAATAAAATCTCAATAGTTCCCAACATGTTGATTGCATTTTTTTTTAAATGAATAAATACTGTAAAATTGTAATTCACATGTAATCATTACATTGATTTTTTTTAAGTGACTTATGCCACTCTTTCAAAATAAACTGCTCATATATCTCTCTTTAGTTTAATAATTTCATTTATTATACATCTGTTTATAAAATACAAATTTCTATCTTGTTTATAAATAATTAATCATCTTTTTTCCATCATTACTGTTGTAAATCAGTTTGTGTAATTATTATTCACATTACATGTAAATGCCATTTATGTACGTTAGCTTAAGATATACAGTAGCACATAATAGAATTTTGGGATTCACATTTCACCAGCCTTCTACGTTTTTTACCAGAACTTAAAGCACTCAATGTCTTTTCCTTCTTCAAACGATAAACAGTTCTCTTCGAAACGCCAGTCAGTTCAGAAACATTTCTTACAATTTCAGTGATGGATTCTTGCGGGTTTTCTTCTCAAAGTCAAGAATAAACATTCAGTATGTTTTTCCGATCTCCGCTTCTGATAGACATTCCTCGCTTCGATGGTGTATACAGCAAGGTTGGTGACATTTCTATCTTAGACATGTTTAAAATTTCAAAAAACAACGAGATTTAAGATAGTTGCACGAGATGTAAAAATATTACATAAGAACGAAGCT
>BMAV01017547.1:53054-140081 GCA_019973955.1 Trichonephila inaurata madagascariensis | reverse complement strand
AGTAAATAAAATTTTTTTTCTTTTAAAAAATAAATTTTTGATTTTTTCCGTCCAAACGATTTAAAAAAATTTTGAATTTTTTGGAGCGCTTGATTGCCAAATATAGTTCCACTTCATTCTTTTGGCGGCCTGATTTTACCTTGCTTGACTGAGAAGTAACTTTCGGTAGCCGAAAGTAAAGCGAAAATTGATCGTTCTATTTTTCTTTCCTTTTACACTACCAACATTTTTTTTTTTTTTGTTATCTCCGGCGACCTATCGTCTGCTATTATTTTTGTTTCATTCACTAACTAATTCGCAAGATATTAATTATTCCATCTTTCCATTTTTTTTGCTTTTTTTTCTCCCCTCGATTCTTTTTACAAGATCTTCACACAGCTTAGCATTTCGGCCTTTGCCATCCTTCAAAGGGCGTAACGCTAGCGTCACTTGCGGCAAACATTTGACATTTTTGAAATGAAATGAATTAAAAACGTAGCACATTTTCCCCCCTCCTCATCTACGACACTTTATTGAGTCGGTTGTAAGTGCTTTTTCAGAATCCGACATCAAAATGGAAATGTCACACTTTGTTATGCTATGTGGGATGTAGTATGAATGGATTTTTCCCTGTAGCAAAGTTGTTTTTCCATCTAATGCTGGCAAATTTGAATGAAAAAAATGTGACTTTTTTTTTCGAGGGCGGATAAACTTGTTTTCGTAATTAGCACGCCCAGGTATTTCCTCCTTTCACACACACATTCAATGGAACATTATTCAAATTCAGCCATTTCCCTGTGATAGTTTTTTTTCTTAATGCACCAATTCGAAATATTTCAGGTGTCGCAAGTTTGCTTTGAAGCTGCTAATGAAATATATCGCATAATATTAATAATGAAAAATGAGAAATCGATATTAAATCATCCTATTCGAAATTTGTGCAAAGGACGAAATTCATGACAGTCGCATTGCGTGCCCTACATTGAAAAAAAGCTGCCATTAGTCTTATCCTTGTTGTTCTGATTGTAAAATTTAAACAAAATTTTAAATTTGATAATTGGATAAAGATGTTCCAAATATTAAGATTCTTCGAAGAGTTTTTCAAAAAAAATTTCTAACCCTCCGCTAGGTACGCATCAAAAAGTTCCATTCGTAGGCGCGTGGATCTCTCAGATGCATTACCTCATACTTACGTTTGAAAAGATGATATAATCATTTTATTAGTGAGATTTGACAAAAATAATATTTAAAATAGAATCAGAAATTGAAATATTTAAGCGAAAAAACTTCAAAATATTAATGGTTAGTTATCACTGTATCATCACTGCTTAGACTTTAAGATGCCTTGTTATAATCTTCACAAATCACCTAACAATGTTCAAATCACAAGGAATTTTCGTACAATACATTAAAAAAAATTAATAATCTTTTCTCGATGTCGTGAAGAGAGGGAACAGTAACTTGTTTTTCCAAGTTCCTGGTGATGTTTTTCTGGATTTTTCGTCTTGAAAAAAAAGAAAAAGAAAAAATGGGGCATTGTATATCAGATATTTCTTCAATGTTACACTCAGACCGTCTTCGCAGGTGCTCTTTCAATAGTTCGCGATCAAGTTTTCCTAGATATGTGCGCGAAGATCTGAGTGATTTTGATTCCCATATAAATATTTTGGGAACATATTCCAGCTACATTGAGGATTGAATAAAATACAGTCAACTGACTAGGCGCGCGGCATCCCTTAAATGTATCTTAACTCCCCAGCTAAAAAATTATTATAAAGAAGTTGCAAAATACTTATTTCGAATTATTTTCTTATAAAACTGAAAACTACATAATTTTATCAGAAAAAAGTCAAAATTAACGAAATAATGCAACGTCATAAAAACTGACGTTGTTGGGCGCGCTGCATCTATCAGATTCAATGGTCCCTGTCCCCCGAAATATGACGTCACTTGACCATTGTTCAAAATTACGTGGTTCGTCGCCAAAAGCCCTCGTGTTGCTGAACAGTGCGACGTTAATATTCAATCAATCAACCCCCGAAATATGAAGAAATCACCCTCATCCTTGAAATGGAATCCTAGAGAAAGAAACGAAAGGCAGGGGGCGAGTTCTAACCACCATGTGGACGCAGCACTAAAAGAATTCTTATGCATCTGAGAGATTCGCGGGCCTAACGGTGGATTAAAAATTCTTAAATTATACGCGTGTTTTTAAATGAAGTACATTTTGTGTATACCTATGTGCATTGTTATTATTGACAAATATGAACATTTTAAAGAAAAGTTTCGGTAAAAAGCAAAAATTGGCAACAAAGAAGAGCATGATTAACTGGAAACACGTGATTAAAATTATCATGTGACTATGACGTTACATGAATTTAGTCCATTAAACGGGTTAAGTGCATTTTGATGAAATTACACTTATTTTTATTTGTGTACCAATATCCCAATCACACATGACAAATTCCAATGGGCTCAATTCATGTGACGTCATAGTCACCCGATAAAAACTATCTAGTGTTTCCAGCTAATCAGTTCACGTGCTCCAGTGTTGCCAAGTTTTGCTCTTTGCAGAAACTTTCTCTTAAAAAGCACAAATGTATACAAAATGCATTTTATTTAAAAGTATAAACATAAAATATGTTGTTGTTTTTTTAATTTAAAAAAAAATCTTTTTGAAGAAATTTTTTTCCCTAACATTTAAACATCTTTACTCAAATATGAAATTTGAAATTTTATCTGAGTTTTACACAAATAGAGCAACACGTACAATTAGTTTAATGTTTGTTTCGAATTCAATGGAAAACACGTGTTTATTTTTATTAGGTGACTTCATGAATTGAGCCCATTGCTAACCACATGCACTTTTAAACTCTCTCTCTCTCTCTCTCTCCTCTCTAAAGGCCAATAAGCAAGCTTTAAAAGATTATGAACTCATTTATTTTAGGAACTAAATTTGAATATATTAAGTCAGAGGTCTTTGAAAGATTGACCACAAACTTGTAAACGACTATGGACCGTAAAGTCACACTTGAACGGGAAGAAATTACTTTTTAAGAAAAAAACATAATAAAAGTAAAATAAGTAAGAAGTTATGATTATTATCTTTAAAAGCATTACTTGATCATATGCAACAATATCGTTTTAAATTATCACAATTGGAATCGCCAGAAGAGAAGATTTTATTTTCACTAAATATATATGTTGTCATCAGTATTCAAAAATTTTTGTGGTCACATCTATATATATTTATAATCTCCGGAATATAAAGAAATATTTTTTAAATTTTTTGTGTGAGAGAGTGTTTTCTTCCTCTCTTATGCGAAATATGAATATAGTAAATAATAAGATTTTAAGCAATAATACGGTGTGTTTTCCTACCCAAAATCTAAATAATTATTTTTAAGAAAGGTTTTGACTAAATTTACAACAAAATTGATTGAAATATTGTCAGTTCGGTTTTGAAGACGCGGTAATGCTTTTATTATTATTAAAATTATTAATTTTTTTATTTGTAGGCTTTTTCCCTTAAACTTTATAATTTTGAAGCCCAATGGCTGTGTGGTAGTGTATCGCGCTTCAGTGCCACAGGTTCGGGGCTCAAACTCCAATCCATGCAAGGTCCACTCAGCTTTTCATCCCTTCAGTGGGTCAATGAATGAGTATTAAGGAACTCACATTAGGAACTAAACATTTAGGGTTTCGCGTCAGACTGACCACCTGACTGGAACAACTACTCATGCACCTCAATGCCCAAGGTCATGAAAACTGAGATGGGCACAGTAGGCCTTGACCCTCATGGGCTATTGTGCGACTGAGTTTAGTTTATGATACATTTTACGTTGTAGTATTAGTAATTTTCAAAAAAAATTCATTTATATATATAAAAACGTTTTTAATTAAAATAGATTTTCTTGGCAATGTAAATTTATTTTTGTTATTGTGAAGTCTGAAAAATCTTTTACGAAATTTTTAAATAGAATCAATACTATTCTTTGCTCCTTGTTCTTTGTTTTCTATATACATTGGATATTAAAATATTTTGAATAATTTAACTAAATTTGACTCGATATTTCTTGGAATTTCTGGGAAGAACTATTTTTTTTATCCTGGGTTAAATAAAAATCCTGAGAATAAGGTACTTTGATATACATTTATTTATAAGCAACAAATAATCTTTAAAAAAATCCATACTTAGATATATGGGATCGTTATATTATAATAAACGTCCCAGTAAAAGAAAACTGAGAATAAAAAAATATAAAAAATAAAAAAACACATTGAGATTTCAGTTTTTTTACATACTTATTTAAAATATTTTCTCCATTTTGTAGTAAATAATAATAGCATTAGTACAAAAATTATTTTTTATATGCAGTCGACTGGCTTTCTAAAGGTTATTTTCATTGTCCATTTGATAAATTTAGTACCAAATCCACACTAAAGAAAATTATATTTTAATTTCAACGACAATAGAACTGCGAGTAATTACTCTTTGAGAAAGGTCTTTTCAAGGTAAGTCGCTGATACTGATTGAAAAACAACAAGGTGAAATTTTAATTTAATTTTTAGAATAATAAATGTTTGGGGACTACGCCCACACCCATAAGGAATGAAATTTTACTTGACCTTTTAAAAATTTCATTTTCTAAATACAAATATCTCCAATCCCTTAACTAATTCTCTTTCTTTTGGTTACTTATAATTTAGGGTTCATGGTATTTAGATTATTGAAATAAATTTAATAGGATCTTTACGAAATTCTATACAAACAGTTTTTAATATGCATTTATTTCTTAAAGAAATTTAACTTGAAAATTATTCATAACCTTTTTTCACTTATTAGAAATTTTGTTCAAAATTATTATTAATACTATTTTTCTATATATAAGTTTCTCTTTGTGTCTTTATCTAAAATAGCTATTTCATAAAATTTTTATTTATGTATGGAATGTTTGATATATTTGTTCATATATTGAATTATTCATGGATAAAAGAAAAGTATTTAAATTTTCCACGGAAAATACACCTTATATAGGGCAGTTTACATTATACACTTTATATACTTTATAAGGACTCTCATTTTATAATTTTTTAACTACCAAGTCAATTTTGAATGCAGAGAAGTATTTTAAAAGAGACAAAACATAAAATAATTTCACTTTGAGGAAAATTTAGTAAAATCTATAAATGTAGGGTTATAAAGTACTAAATCCCTTCCCACAGCCACACCATCACTGTATCCTTTATAACTAAAACAAGCAACATAAAAAAAAATTAAGTCTCAATTCCTACTTAGGTTAACAAAGAAAATTTTTATTTTAGTTACCTCTTATTAAATAGTTACAATTAATATAAATATGTATATGCATATGACAGAATCACAATATTAAGTGGTAAAATAGAAAGCAAATTTCCGATTTCCTTTCTATATATGGCGTTGGACTATTTTTGTTTGTTTGTTACTATTTATTCATTAGTTAAATTCAATTATTCTATGAAATTTAGCCATCCCGGGTAGGTTCGAACCCAGGACCTTTGGATTAGAAGTCCAACGCGCTATCGATTGCGCTACAGGGACACAACAAACGATTTTCCTCTCTATATATGCTGTTGGACTATTATTTTTGTTATTATTTATTCATTAATTAAGTTTAACTAATAAATTAATATTAGAAAAGACTGTATTAACATCAAGTGTCATCCACTACAAGTTTAAAAAAATGTATTTGAACTTGAATGGAAGAATAGAAAGTATTTTATTAACGATTGAAAATCTAAACAAGATATATATAATAAATATATATAGGGAGAGAGTGAAAACTAATAGTGTATATATATATATATATAGGAATTGAATTATAAACCACTGAAATAAACACAGTAATATTGACCAAGCCTTATTTAATTCTGGGTGCATTCTTAAAAAAATGGAAAACCAGAGTAAATTTTTTAAAATTCTTTAAAATTTAAGAAACTGGTAAATTTTTAAAAGTCTAGTCCAAAATTGGATCAATAGACTAACGTTCAATAGGGCAACTTCGATTAAACAAAATCTTATTATAAATCTTACAAATTTAGAGTAAAATTATTTTATAATTTATTATTTTTTTTAAAAAAAAAAGAGAGTAGGGATTACGCTTTCAAGTCGCAAACAATACAAAATCTTTTTTACCTTTATAAGGTTCTAAGGACTACGTTCAAAACCGCAATTCTGAAAAAGCGTATAACTCTGAATAAATTTTTTGATATTTAGTGTCAATTGAATTAGAATATACTTTTAAAACTGTTTTAAGATTATAGCAAAAAAACATTATTTAAATGCAACTTTTGGGCGAAAAAGGAAGAAAGAATGACACATTTTCAAAACATTCTCCATTTATAAAAAGTGCTTGTATAATAATATTTTGCATGTATATAAGGAACTTCTATACCGTGTTGAAATAAAAATTTTCAAATATATATAAGTGAATTTATTCGTATTTTATATTGTATCACAGTAAAAAAAAATTATAAAAAACACCAATTATATTATTTTAACTGATCGAAACTCTGACAATGCGAATTTTCTAAATATTTTAGTTCAACCCCGTAAAGAAGTCCTAGATATGCATATAGACAAAATATTATTATAGAAGCATTTTTCACAGAGGAGAATGTTTTGAAAATAGGTCATTCCTTTTTCATTTTTTGCCCTATAATTTCATTTAAAATAATTCTGTTGTATTAATAGACTTAAAACAATTTGGTATGTATATTCTAATTCAACTGACACTAAAAATTGAAAAATTATTCATTTATAAATGTCGTCAGTCACCTCTAATGTTTAAAACAAAATTTTAAAAAAAAATTACTAAAATCATTATTTTACACCATTTACTTCATATCAATCTTTTCCATTTCCCCTACTATTATTTTATATTCTTTCTATATATATTTATATATCCTGTTCAAATTTTCAATCATTGATAAAATACTATTTATTCATCCATTCAAGTTAAAATACATTTTTTTTAAATTTGCAGTGGATGACACTTGATTAATACAGTTTTTTCAAATATTAATTAATTAATTTAATTTAGTTAATTAATTATAGTTTCAGGGATATATTTCAGTCGATATTATTGCTCTAGATTTCAGCACCATTGGATAAAACAGCTTTTGTTAAACTTGTGATGAAGATTTAACTTAAACTGAATAATTATATGCGAGTTAGACGTCAGCATTCCTTTTACACTGGTTTTAAGATAAATTCTTACCTATTACATTCAACTTTATTTAAAAATGTGTAAGTACAAATTTAATATGGTTAAAAAATTTTTAATGGTTATTAAAAGGTGTTTTGTCACTTAATATTGTGATTCTGTCATATGTATATCCATATTTATATCTAACTGTAATTATTTAATAAAAAATAACTAAAATAAAATTTTTCTTTGTTGACCTAAGTATGAATTAACTTATTATTTTTTTTAATATTACTCGTTTCAGATTAAATACCAAAACATATTAATACAACGTCTGCTGCGGGATTAACCTATAAATCAAACCATTTTCTAAACTGTTTCATTATTTCTCCACATCTGTAATTGCTGCAAAAATATCACCGACGATCAACGTAAGGCACAGCTTCATTAGGAGCTAATATCACCCCTTCTCTCGATGGTACTCGATCTCCACTAAATCCTACGCATTGAGCAACCTCCGTCATTATTGTAAACGGGAAAGCCAATGACGGAGAAATGATATTCCTGGGCTTGGCCCCAACATACAATCAACAACCTTCGAAACACAATGTGGCATCGCCACTGAATTGCGCTCTAAATGGGGCGTTGCCACTTTAGAATGAGACAGTTCGCTGACAGGAACCGCCCTATTGCCACCGACGCATGGTTATATGAGTTAATAACGTAAAAAATGACGAAAAAATAGAAAAAAAGAGAAGAAAATTATTAGGTCTACTTTATTTTCGTAACTTCCCATGTTTAAGAATAAATATTCGCTAAAGAAAATAAAATGGGGAACTAAATCGTTTGGTATTCAGTTATTACTCCTCCCCTTCCCCTTCTTCTCTCTATACATACGAAGGGAGCTATTATCTGTAAAATAGGTTAGAGTTGAATGCTTATTAAATACGATTTACTTTTTATATGAGATTTGCAAACAAAAGCGTATTAGCAGTTGAATACAGTCTTGAACAATGTCGTTCTGGAATTTTTAGAGTTTTTTTTTTGCCTGAGTGTGGTGAAAGTGAGTGAATAGTTATTGCTTTGTTTAAATGCATGGTGGCAGTTTAATCTGTAGAATACTGGGTGAGTATAAGTGATGTGGACCTATTTTCGAAAATCCTATTTTCGAAACTACTGCATGTATTACAATTAGTGATACATGTGTGTGGATGCAAGAGAGAGAAGAACATACCAAAGTTGTTTTTTCTACCAATGATCAACAGCACATTCATGATCGTTGTGAATGAAACCCAAACATGGCGATAATGACAGAGAAGAGTTTTTGCATATTAGAGTTTCAATTATTTCGGTGCAAAGGGCATTTAGAAATCGCTACTGAAAAAAAAGCACCAACCAACAAGAGCATTCTGCGATGTTATCATCAATTTAAGAAGACAAGTTGCTTGTGTAGAAAGAAAAGCACGGCCGACCAAGAGTCTCGGAAGAAGCAGTGGTGATGATGATGATGAGTTTGGTGTTTCATGGCGCAAGAGCCAGTTTTGGCTATACTGCGCCAAACATTCATAGGTCTGTAGTCTAGATGGGAAAAGAAGAAAAGGAGAAATTGGATGACAAGATGGAGGGTCGAAAATAGAGAAGGATCACTGGGGTACCCCGGGGTCCTGGAAGAAGCAGTGGAGAGGGTGAGGCAGAGTTTTGTTCGAAGTCCACAAAGAGTTGCCACCTGTAAACTTAGAATGCCCCAGAAAACAGTATGGAAAATTTTACGAAAAAAATTAAATCACGAAACCGTATCATTTGCAATTAACACAACAAATAACAAAGTACGACAAGTGGGCATTTGTGCCGCATTATAAACCATTGATAGAGTGATGCTACAAAATGTACGGAATGAACTGGATTACAGATTGGACGTATGCCGTGTAACAGAAGGGTCACACATCGAGTATTTGTAACAGAAAGAAAAAAAACTTGATATGTTTCTCTTTGCATTCATGTAATATTTGCTGTAGTTTTGAAAATATGACTCTTTTAAAATCGAATCTATCATTTGTACTCACCCTGTACATGTACTGCATCGAAAAAAAGTATTAGGGTTTTTGACTTCAATAGTATCTTATTTTTATAGCCCAGCAGCATTTGTTTAAAATTTTATCCTTGGTAAAGGATTACTAACACATTATTTAATACTATTCGCCATATTTCTTCATTACTATCATTCAATGCTGATAATTAAGGCTCAACGGGATGTATAATCATTTTCTTTTACAGGACTGTGGCAGTAAAAAACTTTGTGCTTTTTTTTTCTAAAAAATAATTTCGTTTGGATCCTTTCATTAAAGTGGGAGACTTGTTTTCACGCATTCACGCAAATCATTTTATGTTTTTCAAATTGTAACTCTAACAGCGTTAAACCATTTCGAAAGAAAAGAAATGGTCAAGAAATTATGATTCAAAGAATTATTTTATGATAGAAAAATACAATGCATTATTATATAAGTTTTATTAGCGTCGCTGTACAGATCAACACGAGGGCTATTGTCGGAATGCCCAAGGGAACTGGGCTTACCCAAAAGGGGTTTAGGGCTACAAAGCGATCCCCCGGGAAACAACCCCCTCCCTCCCCCTTCAGTCTTTATTGAACAAAGTTTACATTTTTTACAGGAGCACACAGTAAATTTACATATTACAAATTTTAGGTAAATTAACGAAATACACATGTAATGTCAAGGTATAAATATACAAATCTAAAAATAATTATTAAAAAGCTTAAAGGGGGTAAGAGAAGTAAAAAGAATATACATTATTAGAACATTATTGCAAAAAGTAATGACCCCTCAGGGGGCTCACCTTCTTTAGGTGGGTACGGGTGTCACAATCCCGAGGTACCCTCTAGTGATCTTTTCCTTTTCCCAACGGGTTTACTATCTTTGGTAAACACGGGTGTCACGACCCCGGGGTACCCCAGTGATCCTTCTCTATTTTCGATCCTCCATCTTATCATCCAATTTCTCCTTTTCTTCTTTTCCCGTCCAGACCACAGACCTATGAAGGTTTGGCGCAGTATAGCCAAAACTGGCTCTTGAGCCATAAAACACCAAACAACTCAACTCAACGCAAAAAATAATGAAAATATTCCATACAAATTCACCGTACAAACTCAAAAAAGAGAGAGAGAGAAGGAGGTACAGGAACCATTGAAAAAGAACAAGTAATATAAAAAAATAGTTTTTAAGTCAATTCCTACTTAGATCAACAACGAAAAATTTTATTTTAGCTACTTTTTATTAAATAGTTACAATTAATATAAATATGTATATACATAGGACAGAATCACAACATTAAGTGGTCATTAGTTTTTTTTTAATTATCATTAAAGTATCGTATTGTGTGTCATTTTAATTTCAGTCCAACTGAATGCTTTAACACGTGAGGAAAAAAACCTTTTCACAAGTTTTGACACAAGTTTCCAAAAGGGTCGCTAAGTCGCCAACGTGGCTGTATTTGTAATTCTTTAAATAATTAGTTTTAATCAATTAATTTTTATTAATTGTAATTAAATTATTGTATTGTCATCCAAAATGATCCTGTATATAAAATTTCAGCTCAATTGAGTGCTTTAAAATGTATTTTATTAACGATTGAAAATTCCACCAAGATAAATAAATAAATATATAGACAGTGCGAGCTAATAGTGTAGGAATTGAAAAACGCTTTTGTGACCACATAAGAGTAGCGATCCAAACTCATTTAAGGAATTTGATCCCAAAGTGCAGAGGCAATTCTAATACATGATTTTAGATTAGAATAAATGGAAGAATTTCTAATGATAGGATTAGAACCGCGTTTTTCTTAGCATTTTGATATGGGGAGACCAAATGAAAATCCTTAGTCAGAGGACGCGAGAACATACAATGGTCAGCGTCCCCCAACATAACCACAAAGACATTTGGGAGTAGCTGTTAATTTGAAGTGATGCAAATAAGAAACAAATGGGACATTCTTAGCTAATGAGAATTGATATCTAAACTGGGTTTGGGTAAGAAGGATGAGGGCTACTGGCGATGGACCTTATAATTTTGAACCACAATCAAGTAACGTGAACGACACCAGAGCTGAACTTCCACATCACGCCAACGGGAAGACATTGAATCTGGACACATTTAACGTGTATCGCCCCCCTACACGTTGGGAGCTCTAGGGCTCAAATCCATGACCATGACCACTAGGCTACAGTGGCCACAGGCTGTGATGCTAAGCCCTATTCGTTTGTATTCTTTGAATGAAGTAGGAAATTGTGCTTTTAAAACGTTTCTTGTTAATAATTATACGTTTTTAAAATTGCAACGCTCTGTTTTTATCTGCATTAAACCATTTTAAAAAAAAATCATCAAGACATGTAACGGATTTCATTCGACTTTTCGCTAACCCCTTCTTGGGAAAAATATTCTTTCACTGTGATATTAGTTTAAAAACCGTTTTCCGTAGAAATAACTTGATCAATGTAAATGAAACCTCTATTTAAGTGACAGTCGTTGAGTAGGCAGGGTAATGGTTAAAGCGTTGATCGTAAGCTGATTTCGAAGAGTTAGTAGACAGTGCCTGGTGGTTGTTCATCGTTTGATTAATAGTAGAAGGAGAATCCACCGAAATATAGTGGAAGGCATCAACACTGCAACTGAACGAGCTATCAGGTTGCGAGCCGGATCGTACAAAGAGATTTAAGCAAGATAAGTACATTCCACAATTTAGCTATCCAAATTCGGGTTAAGTTTTCTTATTGCTCCCAAAGTTTACTTATAAAAAAGCATTTCGTAAAGTGTGTTAAAGGTTGAATAAAATTAGTTATTCTAAGATTATATATATATATATTATATATATATATATATATATATATGCTTCTTCCTTAAGCCCTCCCACACTCGCGACCTCCGTGTCGTGATAGATATTATGAATCAAAGAAAAGAGTATGTTATTTTAATATCGACAAATACCAATGTTCGAGTATATGGAAAGAACAGAAGGATTATAATCACGGGGAATTTCACTAGATTGTGCACTGGCGTTGCTAGTTCTGAGTGAGCCCTGTATCAAAACTTCTTCAGGGGCCCCTTTTGTGACATAGCCATCTGTCGATAGCTATGTCGTGGGGGTTCCGCGTAAGTTAGAGGTGTGGGATTACGGGGATGAGACATTCTATAATTTTAATATGACTTTTTTTTAAGAATTTAACTTAAAAATTTCTTATATAACGAACAAACTTATATTAAGTGAGAATAAACCAAAAATACGGCCGTTTAATCCAAGTCCGATCGCGCAATTAGATCACTTATCAATATATCTTATATCTCCACCCAATCTCAATTCAATAAAATACTAGCGTTCAGAATATAATCCTCCTACCTTGGTTGAAGACTCAACGATTCTGATACTTTCAGGTAGACTGATGTGCTCGTGTGCAATAGTTACTCCTTGTAAATATTAGCGAGGGTGGGCGTCTCCGTGGCTCCTGAGTAGGCCGTCTAAAAGCACTTCCAACTGTTCCACACTAAGCTTTCTCTAAGATTGCCATTCATTCTCACTAAACTTTCTATCCTTTTACAGGATATCTTATTTGCATTGTTGCTTCGTTTTTCCTTTTGGGAAATTTGGGGTTGGAAAAGTTTTACCATTAATCGTGGTCGTCAAAGAACGTAGGAGTTATGTTAGAAGAATGCGAGAGATGTCACATTTTTAAAAAAAAGCCCTGGTAGTGGTACTGTATTTACACATGTTGAGGCCCCTGTAGCTTGGGGGCCCCGTATCATTGATATGGCTGATATGGCGGTAACTACGCCCCTGAGATTGTGTCAAATGCTTTTCCTATTTCTGGTCCAATGAATTACAACCTCGCACATGCGTAGTCCGACTCCAGCACCGAAACATCCATTCGATAGAACATGTTAACGACAGGATAATTGGCAGTTGGATTGCTTTTTAACGTCACACTGAGAGGTAACAAGAAGCTATTGTCCTCGGATCTCGTATTTTTAACGAACCCTTGGTGACGAGGATGACACACAAACTAGCTCACCAAACTTCCCTACCACGCTAACTTGAGAACTTTGAACCTCACAACAGATTTAAGGTGCATTAACTCTTCTACATGACAAGTCTTTAGTGGTGCTGGCACAAAAAAGAAATTAAACAGGGACAATGTCGCTCATGATTTTGCTACCAGGCCTCATTGGTTATCGCGGTCATTAAATAATCAATAGTAATCGGAACGATTGCCCACACACTTTGGAAAAAATTGGCAATTCGTGTTATTTTTCATTTTCTGTAGTAAAGAGGACGGAAAACCAGAGCAGCAACGAAATAAATCAACAATGTGGAGGGTCTCATGTGAATGAATGTACAGCGCAGAACTTAAGGCTTAAGGGTTTTTGAAGAAGATGCTACCAGCCTCTCCAAGACAATGTACGACCTGGGTGGCCGTGGGTTGACGGTAAAGAAAGGTCCCCAACACCTGTGTATAAACAGCAGAATGTGACTTTTTCAAAGCCCTATTAAGCGATACATCCATATTGTGCCTATGCACAGGTTGTTGAGAATTCCTCACGAAAGAACCTTATCGCAGTGAAGGCGACGGATGGAAGTGTGACAACAATAAATGGAGTGATTACGGGAGAGCACATCCTGAATTTTGAGTTGAAAAATTGATTGTATAGGAAAAAAAAAAACACTTGAACTTGATATTCTAGAGCAGAGGTTCCCAAACTTTTTTGTCTCATAGACCCCTTGTCATGTTTTTCGCCTTTGAGTAGACCCCTTCTTACTTAATATTAAATTTTTGTACTTTTTTCAACTTAAATATCTTTTTGACTGCTAGGTATAGAGCTATTTACTTAAAGTAATTTAAATTTTTTAAGTTTGTGAAATGTAGTGTTTAAAATTTAAGAAACACGTGTTAATTAATTTTAAATTAAAATTTAATAATTCATAAAATAACAGTTACATAAAACAAACAAAAGTGCTTTTAAGGGGAGGGATGAATTTGGCCCTTCAATAAAACAAATTTTCACATTTAAACCTTGTCGAGAGTTTAACCCTAAATCTTCTCAGTTCCATAATTCAGGTTAAATAACAAGTATGTGTCTTTCTAACACCAAAATTGCTAACATCCGTTTCTAAACTTTAAAGATTTTCGTTAGTGCTTATTCCAATTAATTCCTCCTGAAATATGAATTATTTTCTTCAATGCGTCCATATGGTTCATTGCCTAGTTTACCATAGTTAGAGCATTCGCAAACCTAATTTCAAAATCTGAATAGAACATTAAATGTTGAACTTAGGTTAAAACATCATCTTCCTGGCGGATTGTCTGTGACAAAATATGAAATTGGAAAATTCGCAACGTCCAGTATGACACTCTTTTAGCTTAATTCCGGCACGAAAAACTGAAATGAAAATTTTTGTTTTAATTAAATATTTTTGTTTTATAATAAAATGTAATTGCAAATTATCCTCATTAAATTTAGTAAATAAATCTGTTAAATTAGTAAAAACTGGTTTCTACTTGATTACATTTTCTTTTAAAATTAAAGTCACCATCTAATTTAATGAGAGCCAATATCGTGCACAGACCCCCATTTACACCTCATGGACCCCTAACTTATTTTGTTTTTACGTGGACTCCTTACAGGTCATCTATAGACCCCTGGGGGTCCATATAGACCACTTTGGGAATCACTGTGCTAGAGCTTAAGTTTTTTAAGAATTTTAAATGACATTAAGGTCGCTGTTTCAAATATGTATAATAGGAGTGTCAAACTAAGAAAATAAACATACTAGATTGTATTAAGTAATATTAGCGTTACACACAAAATTACTCAAAAGACATGAAATTAATGGATTTATGATGAGTAAGAGTTGCACTGTAACCCCAAACGGCTCCGTAAGATTTTTTTTTGCTTACACTTAAATATAATGAAATATTAAAAAGAAATCATAATTAAATTATTTATACTTTAAGATTCAATACATCTGAGACTTGCTAATACATGTTAAGGTATTTTCTAAGACAAAAGAGAAATATTTGTATAAGTAAGGTATACAGTGGCGCACACAAGGGTGGGTCCGGACGCCCCCCCCCCCAAAGACCATGATTTTTTTTCCGATTGGTTATAATTCTAAGTATATAGTACGTAAAATTTAACTAATTATTTGTTATTAATGATTAATTTTATTAATTAATGCTAATTATTTATTCAATAATTAGTTTTTTACTGTGTTTTGTTCCCGAAAATCGAAAAAATCAAAAGAAGCATGATACAAGAATGGTGAACTTTCGACCACGGACCCCGCCTCCTCTTTGAAAAATTCCTGTATGCGCTACTGGTAAGGTATATAAATCATAAAGATATGGCATCACAAGTTCAACAACTGAAAATTTCCACATGCTTGCCACATCGCTTGATATTTTTTTCTTAACCCCTTGATAGCCAATTAAAAGTTACGCGATTTGCTCCCCAGGACCACCATTTTTCACATAGCCACGTGTGTGCGGTGTATTTTTTTTTTGGGGGCGGGCGGGTATAAATCAGCGAAGTTTCTCAGAAAAAAGTAAGTCCTTCACATTACATAACATTGTCAAGGTTATTTTATATATATTGCATTCCAAAATCTTCAGAATAGTTTTACTGATAGCAGCACAAAGAAAAGAGTCGTATTTCTCTCTCTCTCTCCCTCTCGGAAGGACGTACATATCCTTCCGCGGCGTTTAACGCATTGGTTGAACGAGACGGATATAAACGCCGGCGGCAGTTAAGGGGTTAATAGAAGTAATTGCTCACTAAAATTTTGCTCTTTAAAAATATTTATGACCTAAAATGTTTTATTACAATAATAGTGTATGGTGCAAATCGACAATCACTTTTTTTTATAACTATAAGTAATCCCTTTGAAAAGGAGATATAAATTCTACCCTTGTATGTTTGTGCCATATAATAATAAAAAATTGCTTCTTTACAGAATAGAGTTAATTTCTATAATATTGAAATATATACACACAATTGAAATGGATAAAATAATTCCTCGCATGCCAAATTTATTGCAACAATGGAGCAATCAGTAAATCAATCAACAATTTCGTTTACAGGAAGTATTGCATATTTCCATTGAGGGAGGGGGAAAAGCCTAGAAGAATAATTACTAAGTCAATCAACAATTTCATTTAGAGGAAGTACTGTACATTTTCATTTTACAAAGATCCAAGTGTTAGCTGGATTCTTGAGAAAAAAAAAGTGATAACAAATAAGTTTACATTTCAATTAGAGCTTATTCAATTCCTACTATTAGCTCGCACTGTCTATATATATTTATTTATATATTTGTATATTTATTTATTTATCTTGGTGGAATTTTCAATCGTTAATAAAATACATTTTAAAGCGCTGAATTGAGTTGAAATTTTATATACAGGATCATTTTGGATGACAATACAGTATAATTTAATTATAATTAATAAAAATTAATTGATTAAAACTAATTATTTAAAGAATTACAAATAAAGCCACGTTGGCGACTTAGCGACCCTTTTGGCGACTTGTGTCAAAACTTGAAAAGGTTTTTTTCTCACGTGTTTAGGCATTCAGTTGGACTGAAATTAAAAGGACAATACGATACTTTAATTATAATTAAAAAAAACTAATTACCACTTAATGTTGTGATTCTGTCCTATGTATATACATATTTATATTAATTGTAACTATTTAATAAAAAGTAGCTAAAATAAAATTTTTCGCTGTTGATCTAAGTAAGAATTGATTTAAAAACTATTTTTTTATATTACTTGGGTTTTTTTTTAACATTAAGGTGAATAAATGCGTTTGGAACTGTGATTTTGAAAAAAAGTGCATAAATAAATAATTTTTGGATATTTAGTTCTGTTGAACTAGAATATGCATATAAAACATTTATATATATATATATATATATATATATAAGAACATTATTACTAAAAAAATTCTTCAAATGCGATTTATTTGGGGAAAAAAATGAAGAAAGAATTACCTATTTTCAGAACATTCTCCCCTTATTAAAAATTGTTCTATAATAATATTTTGTCTATAAATTCCCATGACTTCTACACCGGAGATGAAACAAAATTTTTGAATAATTCACTTTATTTTCAGAGTAACGATCAATTGAAATAATAACGTATATTTTTTGTGTTAAATTTCTGTACTCTATAGTGTACGTAATAAAATATAAAACCACTTTTAAATTTTATACTTCAAAAACTCTAGTTCACCCCCGGTATGGAAGTCCTAGCTATATATAGGCAAGATATCATTATTACAGAGGCATTTTTCATTAAAAAAAATTTTGAAAATTTGTCATTCTTCCTACATTTTTTTTCTCCAAAAAAACCCTCTGCATTTGAATAATTTTTTCTTGTAATTATGTTCTAAAAACAATTTTATATGTACAGTAGAACTTTGTTTATCCGAACGTTTATTATCTGGAGCGTCAAATATCCGGACTAGTTTTTTTTTTTTTTTTTTTGTCAACTACACGTACTGTAAATGAAAATGCATGGAATAAGCTATGGCCAGATTTAGAAGGCAAAAAAAGACTTCAATGACGACCACGGGGAGAATACCGACTTTATTTAATCAATCCCAGGATTTCAAGAATGTGATGAAGAAGATGTAGAAACCTGGATGGTATGCGATGCAGAAGACTGTGGATTTCAAATGCTAAATGATGACGAGATAGTGACTTACGTGCTAGAAGAATCCAACCCTGTCGACAATGAAGACTAGGACAACAACAACGAAAGTATCAAGGGTCCATTAAATGCTGACGCGTTTTCTGCGTTAGAAACAGTTATGGAGTGGTGCGAACAACAATCAGAGTGCTGTCCTACTCAACTACTGCTGCTCAAGAGAATCAGAGACCTTTCAGCGAAAAAACAATGGTGTACAATGGTACAGAGAAAAATACGAGATTATTTTCCACAATAAAGATAAAATTGCGACATTTTGCACCGATTTTGCTTTTTCTTCAAGCACGTTTCTCGCATGTGAGGATTTTCAATATTCGTATAGTGTCCGGTTTCATATACTGCATGGATCGCATTCGGTTTTCGGTTATCCGAACAATCGCGTATCTGAACGATGTGCAGTCCTAATTGATTCGGATAAACGACGTTCTTCTGTATAGTCTAATTCAGCTGACATTAAATACGGAAAAAATAACTTATTTATACACTTTTTTCAAAATTAAGGTTTCGAACGTAGCCAGCCACCTTTCGTTCATGCAAAAATTTCGATTAGAAATTGCTCTGTTTTCCAGTTTTACCCTATTTAAAAAAAAGAAAATCTTATTGAAGAAAAGTAATGGTTGAAAAGGTAATTTTGTTTTCTCTTTGAACATCTCAAAAACAAAACAATGTATTTAAAAGACTGTCGGGGAGTTTCCTTCAAACGGGTTAAGGGAGTAGGCAAAAAGAGAATTGGCGATTATAACAAATGGCAAGGGATCATCGATCATTTCGTCATCGATAATTCATTTCCTCTACGATCGCAATCGTTTCGGAAACCAATTATTCCCCTTGCTCCGAAAGATTAAACGAGAAGAAGAAAATTCGGAAGGTAAATAACCCAATCGATCGGGCTCCGGATAAGAAATAGGTTTTCGAAAATTGAAATCCGGATGAGAATCTCTGGTGGATGCAATCCAAGATTCATTGGCGCGTCAGCAGCAATTAGACTTCGATGAATCGATTGAGGAGAGATCTTATCGCTAAGCACTTGCGGAATCGTTTTTAAAAGTCGACGGAATACTCGGGGATCAAAGTGTGAGACCAAAAGGGAAAAATATGTTTTTCTTGGTACGAAATGAAAATCTTTTACTAAAATTGATTAGATAATTAGTTAACGAACAATCGCGTTATTAGTTAGAATCTTGAAATTTTTATTTTTGTCCTTTTTTGGTCAACAATCCAAGATAAAGTTAATTAAGCATCTAAAGCTATGTTTTTCAACCATACACACATGTACCTGAATCCCCACTAGTAGATCTATACCTGTAGTGAGTGAGTGAGTGAATATTAACATCGCACTGTTCAGCTATACGAGGGCTTTTAGCGATGGACCTCGTCATTTTGAACCCTGGTCAAGTGACGAGGACGACACCTGAGCTGACACCCCTCTCCAAACTACCACACCACACTAACGGGAGGACGTTTGAACTCTCGGTAGATTTAACGTGCATCAGCCCTTCTGCACGGCGGGTCTTCAGTGGTACTGGGCTCGAACTCATGACATGCCTGCCATGATCCGATACCTTAACCACTGGACTACCGCGACCTCTCTATACCTGCAGACCCACTTTTCTAGGGACAAGATGTCCCATTCAAAAAGAACATTACTCGCATTTTTCTTTTCAAAATTGATTTACTTAATTCCTGCATGCTCAATGAGAGTGTTAATTGGATAACAAGTAATATATATATATAAATTAAGTCAATTACTAAGGTCAACAAGGAAAGGTTTTATTTTAGTTACTTTTTATTAAATAGTCACAATCACATAATATAAATATGTATATACATATGACAGAATCACAATATTAAGTGGAAAAATAGAAAGAGATTTTCCTTTCTCTATATGGTGTTGGACTATTTTTGTTTGTTTGTTACTATTCATTCAAGAACAGAATGGTTTTTCAGAAAATTAATGACATTGGGGTAAAAGCGTGGGTTGCTCTATAGTTCTTTTCCGAAATGTTGAATTACAGTAAAAATTTAGTACAAACCACCCCACACTTTTACCCCAATGGCATTAATTTTCTCGAAAATCACATTTTATTCTTATATTAATAATTTTTTTACTCTTTTTAGTTGGATTAACCATAAAAGCGTGTTTTTTAGTTTTTTTAAATTATAATTTATTTTTCATTTTTTAGTTCGATCTACAGTAAAAACATGTATTTTTAGTTTTTTTTTTTTAAATTTTTGCCCCACGACCGAAAAAGTTTGCCCACTCCTGAGTTGGAACAAAAAAATTTTTTTCACATACTCGAGTCATCTTTTTTTTTATTTCCATTTTCAGAACGACGGGACAGTTGCTTATACTATAAGAAATTACTGACGCAAAAAAATCGTTTTCGCTTTTAGGGTTACTCTTAATCTTTTAGTTTCCAAATCTGGAAATGGGATCTGGAATAAGTCGCCAAATCTGGAAATGGGATCTAGAATTAGTCGCCAAATCTGTAAATGGTACATGGAATTAGTCACCAAATCTGGAAATGGTATAATGAATTAATCGCCAAATCTGGATTATCCTGTTCAGGACAATAGAACAAAATTATGAAATTATTGTACTGTCATCGCGGTCCTTGCCAAGTGTGCAAAATTTCGAATTAATCTGACCTTTTAAAGTGGGTAAAAATTGAGTTTAAAGATTCCATTATATATACATTTCCATTTATAAAAGCGTGTTAAAAATACTCACTTTTGCAATCGTATTGGATTTCTGCAGTCTAAAGGATGGTGGAGAAAGTTTATGATTCACATACATTTCTTCAAGTATTTTTCAGACATCATTTGCTCACTTGTGTTCAGTAACTTTTTATCAAAAATACACACGCAGTCTAAGGTATCAAAAAACATAATCCATAACATTTAGTGTCCTTCCAATTTTAGTATATGTGTTGTCCAACCAAGTACAACTATAATATTTTAATGTTAAGTAACATAAAACTATTACACTTACAGCTTTTGTGAGATATAGAGCTATATATATATATACAAAGGCTATTATCTCCTAGAAATAGGTGGCCGTGGTAGCCTAGTGGTCAAGGTAACGGGCTCGTCGCTGCCGTGTCATGAGTTCGAGCCTAGTACCACTGAAGAACCGCCGTGTAGGGGAGCGATGCACGTTAAATCTGTCGAGAGATCAAACGTCCTCCCGTTGGTGTTGTGTGGAAGTAGGAGAGGGAATGCCAGCTCAGGTTTTGTCCTCGTCACTTGATCATGGATCAAAATTGACCTCGTCACTTGATCATGGGTGTCCGTCACCAAAAACCTTCGAGTAGCTGAAGAGTGCGACGTAAATATTCACTCACTCCTTGAAATGGAATAAATGCTTCTCACTTAACATGAAACTAAATTAAGCAGAAAGATTACCGAGTGAGTGTTAAGGTCGCACCTTGAAGCAACATGAGGGCTATTGTCGATGGACATCGTAATTTTTAGCCATGTTCTAGTGACGAGGACGACACCTGAATTGACCCTCCTCACTACTAACTTCTACAATGTGAAGACTGAGCCACGACAGATTTAGCCACATCAACCCATGTACATGGCAGATCTTCAAAAGCCAATAGGAATCGAATTCACGAAACGTCGGGTGGCAGCGGTAGCCTAGTGGTCATGGTCATTAGCTCGTGGCCTGTCTGTCAAGAATTTGAGTTTTGGTGTCTCTGAAGACCCACTGATGCGCCGTTAAAACTGCCGCGGCCCAAGTTCCTGCCGTTGGCGTGATGTGGTAATTTAGAAGGAGGTGCCAGCTCAGGTGTAGTCCTCGTCACTTGACAGAGGCCGCATATTACGAGGTCCGTCGCCAATAGCGATCGTGCTTCTTTATAATGCGACGTTGATAAACATTCATGACACACGCCAATTCATTTTCATCATGATGAACATTTGGGGAGACCAAAGCTAACTAAATTTTGATGATTTCGAGCTTCGTGGCAAACGATATTCAGTCGAGTCATTTTGAACAGTGACGAGGACGTGCCTGAACTTTCACCCCCTTCCCCTCTCTTTTAACTTCCACACCACACCAACGGAATTACGCTTGCGCATCGACAGATTTAACGTGCATCAGCCCTGCTACACAGCGGGTCTTTGGCAGTACTGGGCTCCTACTCAAGACACGCCGGCCACGAGTTCATTACCTTGACCACTAGGCTATACCGCGGCCTTGTTAAATCTGTCGATCTGGAAGCCCTCCCATTGGCATAGTGTGGAGTGGGTGCCAGCTTAGGTGCTCCTTTGACCGAGGCTCATAATTGCGAATTCCACTGCCAGTCGCCCTCGTTTTGCTTTTTATTGCGACGTTAATATATTTCTCACTCACTACTGTGTATGTGTTTTGAGTGGCACAAAAAAACTCGTCCTTCGTTGTGACGCAGGTGATCTAAGAAAGTGGATACATCTGTTCTGATTTCCTTAAAGGAAACAGTATATAATGAGGATTGCTTCACATTAAATAGAATCGTGTAAGTTATTGAATATTAACGTCACGTTTTATTCAACTACACGAGGACTTTTAGTGGTGGACCTCGTAATTTTGAACCATGGTCAAGTGACTAGGACGTCACTGAGATGGCAACACCCCCTTCTCCTAACTTTCACACAACTGGAAGACGTTTAAGCATCGACAGATTTAACGTGCATCGACCACTCTACACGGCGGGTCTTCAGCGGTATTAGTCTCGGTCGAACTCGTAGTACACTGGTCACGAATCCGTGACCCTGACCTCTAGACTACAGTGGCCACCAAATGAGACCGAAGTCGCAGAGTTCTTAAGTAATATAGTATTGAAATTAAAAGAGTGATCTTGGTTTAAAATCAGGAGGATCGTCGTTATTAACCTTCATTTAGTTCTAAAACTAGGTTCATAGATCAATTACTAATTTAAGTCAATCAACAAGATATTTTAGACATTTTTTAAGTCGGACGTTGATAAAAATCAAATCTGGGCTATACTGAATTGTCTTGAATCCTGAATTCGTGAATCCGTTAGCTTTATCTCGATAATCATAGATACTAAAAGCTTAATATCAAATGGATGTTACCATCAGACCAATTTGTAGCAATTACTAAGAGAATGCATGCCGATAATTTTTTAGTTTAAAAGTATAAAAAAATGAAACAAATTTTCCCTCTTTTCTCACACAAGTTAAATTTTTCAAAACTTTAGCTAAGATTCGTTAAAGAACACTTTTTTTTCCATTTTATGTTTATTAAAAGTTTAGATCAAGTTTATCCGTTTTCGTTTTAATGAAAAAAATTTTAGAGTGTTCCTACACTTCAAAATTGCTTTCGAAATAAATTATATCCGAATTGTGGGGTATAAATTAAGACATATGTGTATACGTATTTAAATCGTATTCAAACTTGTAACTCTTATCATTAAAATTCGGAAGCTCTGAATTTAAAACAAATCACATCAGATTAAAATAAAGCCTTTCAATCGGATTTATTCAATCTGGTTGTTCTTTCTAAAAAAAATTGTAGCGTGAAACTAAAGCTGACATTTCTTCGTGAAATTCCTGCTGAGCCGTCAGACTAGTGGCAAAATTAAAGACCTTTAAATCTTGCTTTTAACCAAAATTTTTGCTTCAGTATTTTTTTAACTGCAAGGATTTCAATTAATTATGCTTTAAGTGCACTTGCATGAAACTTGACTAGGTGATAAATAAAGTTAAGCCCATAGCTTTGTAATTTATTTAGATTTTTAAATTTATGTATGCTCTTATCAAACTTCTTTAACATTTAAATATTTTGTTTTTGAAATCTTTCTCATTTTGATGAAATCGATTCCTTACGCCATATTTTTTACTATGACACAATTTAAAGGGAGTTGGAAACTTCTCTCTCTATATATACTGACAATGTTAAATTGGCTTTTTTCAATGTACCTTTTCTCAAAATCTGTTATATGTACATGCTTGAAATTTTTCGTACAATTAAAGTACACCTCTCATTATATACTGAAATGAGCTTTTAGCTAATTTTGAATTTAATAAATTATGAAATATTTTATCAAACATTGCGAAATTTGACCCATTTTTCACTTAAAAAATTTGCAAAAAATAAATTTGAGTTTTTTACAAAATGCTCATTTCCGTATATATTAGACATTATAAATATTTCATAAAAAATTTACGTACCTGTGAAAAATAATTTCTCACAAAAGGTACATCGCACATTAAAATTTACATTCTGAGAGATAAATTGATTTTAATGTATACAGTGAGATTTCTAATCGGCTAGGAAATAAAAAAATAAAAGGCTCGATTTAAAATAAAAGATACATGTTTTGGTTTATATCAGATGTTATACTTTTAAGCAAAAACAAAGTACTTTGCTTACATTTCTCGCCACTAAAATGGGCGTGGCCCAAATTCAACGATTATTTAAAAATACATTTTAAGGGCTTCTAAATACCCTAGAGGTTAAAGTACGGTATTTTTAGAAAGGTTAAAATCTATACAATTTGAAAATGTATCAATCTTAAATTGTCAAAAAAATAAGATTTTAGCTTTCCAACACCCCTTAAAATTTAAAGGATTAAAAATTTAAGTCTAAAAAAAAATGAGGAACTTATGTATTATCGCAACCTATTGGCGACATTTTATGAAACGAAGCCCCTGGTTGCCAAATCAGCGCGTACGACACATAGGAAATCAATTTTGACAACTTGGCGAGTTATTAATAGAGTTGGCAACTGTTGCGATAGTGCGCAAGTACCACAAATTATAATTAAAGTTATTTTTCGTAATTTATTTATTACAACTAGCATGTCTTGCACAAATAATATAAAAATTAATATACTTACAAACTTTTTATTAATTCAAACGAGATAAAATTCCTAATACAAAATGCACGTCTTGTAAAAAAAAAATTTGATAAGAACTAAAACTCTGTCCTTGAAAGTAAAGTTATGGCATCAAGAAAAAAATAAATTATTACATACAGCTAATCTTCCATGCAGCTCATTTCATGTTGCAAAAATGAAATTAAAGAGGGTGAATCCATGTTGTATGACGATCTCAGCTTACAGCTACTGTACAGTCCGCTAGGTTCAGCAGATTTTTCTAAATATTTAGTAAGTGGATTAGTAAATTCGTTTGATACCAATGTCAAATCGGATTCTTCTAATATTCCTCGTTCTTGTGCAAGTTGTTCAATGTAATTGTTTTGGATGATTTTTAAATCATTCAGTGGAAGAGATGAAGAAAGACCTCTCTTCATAAAACAATCTTCCGAAGCACTAGGCTTAAAGATTTCGGGGGCTGCCTCACAATCTGAATCTTCAACGTCGTCGCATGCGTTTGAATTTACAAGAGATTCACAAATCTCATTTGTCGACATTGAGTTCATTTCCTGTATTGTACTTAGTTCGTGATACACATAATCCCACTGCGGCTGTCGCTTGCCAAATTTGTTCGTAAATTCCTGAGAATCGCATTCTGTTTCTAGAGTGAGATATCTTCTTACTAAATTACTATAATCAAATTCTGTGTGCATTTTGGGTTCTTCAGGTTTTTGATCCCTTGAGTTTTTCGCGCACATTTCTGGAGTCAGTTTTGGTAGGAATGTAGTTCCCGATTCTTTACCAAATTTCCTTTTATCGATACCTAAGGGCCGAGTTCCAAATTTAGAGTCCGAATAGTCATCTATTGAAGAAATTTCTGCAAAGCTTTCCGACTCCAAATTCTGATACGAGTTGGTTCTTGTCTTAGGCAGGCACTGCTGAGTATATTTCCACCTTGGCAAAAAATAAAACTCATTTGTATCATTGCACTTCTCAGTCGTCAAACTACTGTGTTGAACAGTTTCGTACGGTTTCAAATCGGCTTTCGTTGGCGTGTTATTATTCTGAAATATTTCGTCTGGATAGTTCAAATCGCTGAGGTTTCTGTAAGATGGCTTTTTCGTATCTTCATTTTCTGACAATGCACGTGTCTTTGAATCGTTTTTGCTCTCCTGCTTCAATTCCCTATTAGAGTACAGCAAAAGAGAGAGATTACTCAAAGGGGAGTCATTGTGCAGACATGATAATGATTCGTTAGGTGACCCAATAAATGCCAAGTTTAAAAATTCATGAGTGTCATTGAAAACACTTGCATCAAGGTAATCGGAGTCGAAATCACTAAAAACAGAGTGATAACTCTTTAAAGCCATTCTTATTAGTTTTATCAACTCGCCTCATGAACACAGGCGTTTCGTTTTAAAAAGTATGCAAAAAAAACTTGTACTCTACAAAGCAAACACTCAAAATTAGTTTATAATGTTGAAATTTAAAACATCAGAAATAAACAGACACAATTTGCAGGAGTTGAGTAGAATGCATGCTGCTTGATTACTTTAATGATTAAACAGGTAAAACAATGTTAAAGTGGTGGTGGTGGTAGGACTAATCCCCATCTGGTCTAGTGAAACTAGACCAGATCCATGAGTCCATAAATCTGTACAGTCTAAGGATAGCAGGGGGAATGCAACAGCCTCCTCACAGGAAAACCCCAGACATTGCAGAATGTGCTGAGGAGAAAAAGGACTGATGTTACATTGGGGGCAAATTGGGAAGCTTCTTTTGCCACCCTCAAAATTCATGCACCTCAGGTGACCAGTCGAAAATCGTGAGAATGTCGTTTGATATAATCTGGAACCCTTGAATGATATGGCGGATCCAGGGTGAACCATGTTAAAGTACTAATCAAAAGACAAAATTGATTTTTTTTAAATGCTTCCTATGTTATAAATGCTTCACTTATTTATGAAATTGTTGGCTAGATCTTAGATAAAATTATACGAAAGTACAAGACATCCAGAGAAAGAGTATAATGTGTTTGTGACAGTTTTAAATAATTTAATGTAGATATATGGTTCACTTGTATCTGTGGTTTGAAGAAAAAGATTTTATTACGAATACTTATTTGTTGGAATTGCTTAAAATAAAGGTAATTTATGCCTTAGGAATCACTTCTAAATCGTCAATCGAATCACAAAATAATTTTCCTGTTTTCTCGTTTGTAAACCAAATATTTTTTAGAGACCCTACTCTTTTAACTAATGTCCCTTTTGAAAATGCATAATTATTACCGAAGAAACTCATAATTTTAAATCAAGTCAAAGGACTAGGAGTATACCTTCGCTTTGGTAAACCATTCTCCTAATTTTCAGGCGTCGAAGCCTATTTGATTCTAATGTGCAGCTATAGCCATTTTTTTGTAATAATTTTTAGTGAAATTTATATTTGGTTATGAAATTTTCCACTTTATATAGCCTCAAAACTACCATGAAAGAAACTCGTCAACATTTAACACGAGAGCTTTTGGTGACGGGCTATGTAATTTTGAAATGCGGTCAAGTAACGCGGTTGACACCTCAGCTGGCAGTCCTCTTTCCTAACTTTTACATTACACCAGCGTAAAAATTCTGAGCAGTGGCAGATTTAACGTGCATCAGCCTCTCTACACGGCGGATCTTCAGTAGCATTAGGACTCAAACCTTCGACTCAACAATGCCAGGCATGAGTTTCTGAGTATTTTTCAATTCTTACTATTAAATCACTCTCTATATACGTATTTATATATTTATTTATCTTGTTCAAATTTTCAATCGTTAATAAAATAATTTCTATTCATCCAATTAAGTTCAAATTTTTTTTTAAACTTGTAGTGGATGGCACTTGATGTGAATAGAGTTTTTTCAAATATTAATTAATTTAATTTAATTTATAATTAATTACTGGTTTTTGACGCCAACTTAGATTCGTCTCTATAGTTGTAACAATGTAACTGTTAAAACAAAGACAAAGGTTGGCGTCGAAAACCTGTTTTTCAGCCAAACTAGCCAAAACGGGTTTGCATTGTTACAACAATGCAGACAAATCATGCTCTTTTTTCAATTCCTACTATTAGTTCACTCTCTCCCTATATATATATAATATATATTATTCAAATTTTCAATCGTTAATAAAATACTTTTTATTCATTCATTCAAAGTGTAGGAATTGTCTTAATTTTTTTTTTATCTATTACTTGTTTTTGTGGAAGTTATGTAACTTAAAACATGATATCTCAAAAATTTATTAATGCATTGCTTTCATATTTTGTATACATGTTATTTAAAGTATGATAAAGAGAACGAGTTAAGGATTAAACTCCAACAATAATAGTTTTCGTTTGTATATTTTTAACAGTTAGTTGTTACGAACACCATGCATTTTATAAAATTTTCTATAAAAAAATGTGCAATGAGCCATAACTTTTTTGGTAAATGTAAATATACTTTAGATTTTAGCTCATTACCTTTATAACCACGTTAAATATGTTATATAAAAATAATTTGAATATATGGCTTTGAATTGGATGTAGAGTGTTCTGAATTTCAGTATAATTTTCATCATATTTTACCTAAAATACCTCTTTTCACAATAAATTTAAATTGTCATATAATTTCCTAATCGGTTCCCCTATTTTAGGTTAATTAGGATACTTATTTGTTTATTTTGAACGTTTCCAAATAATTTTTTGAAGCCACAATTTTTGAACCACGGACAAACGACGAGGTCGATACCTGCAATGGCGTTTGACACTTCCCTTTCATGCAACACCACTGAGAGGACTGTAATCTCAATCAGATTTAATATGCATTAACCCTTCCACGTGATGGTCTTTGGAAATCACTTAATATTAATGATTTACCAAATTTGTTGATCTAGCTATTGACCCAAATACACAGAAATGGCCCTTTTTTGGCAGATCTAAAAAAAAAAACTGCCCATGTTAGCCTGCTTGATAGAACACTAGAAAACGTAATCTATGAGTAGAGGGAATTTCAAAGATAGACGTGTAATGGAACTGATGTATATTTAATTTATCAAGATTCAGTCATCACTTTAGCTTAGCTAATTGATTGCCTGTTTATTAGTGTCGTATTTTGAAGCTATCAGAAGTTATAGACTCGAATCATCTGACGTCTTAATCACATGATGGTACGTTAAACAAATAGCCTCGTGTTTGATTCGACTGAGTATTTTGGCGGGATTTTCGGATTTGTATCTACTATCACATATAACAAAATGAAATCCTTTCTTTCCTTCGACTTAAAAAACAACACAATTTTTATTTTTATTCATTACTGATAGCTTTTATAAATATATTTTTTTTAATTTCACATCAATATTTTTTTTATTGCAAAATTACAATTTGTTAAATTCTCGAAACACATATCGTTAAATTATGTAGCTTGGTTATCAATTCCGGTCGCCAAAAACACCTATCGCTAAATTAAGTTGCTTGGCGATCGATTCCGTTCACCAAAATCTCCCCTGTTCTACACTTTAACACTTAATTTTTTGAGTATAAAGGATTTTGTTCAATTGAACGATCCATAAATTTTTAAAACACAATGTCTAATTACTAAGCCTAAAAGTATACAAAAACACAAAAAAGATACGAGGTCAAAGAACAGAAGTATAAACTAAGCTTAAATCTAATACTGTAAACTAAAACTATGTATACATTTAACAACTATATGAAAAGCAAAAGACTAGAAAATATATTAAAAACATTTAGAGTACTAAAGAACTTTAAAGAATATAAAATTTGAATATAAGCAAAATCGATGGTTAGCACACAACCATAAGTGTTATACGATTAGCTGCTATTGTTTACTGGATAATCACGTGATGATCGGCAAGCAATCGCTGCGCCCTCTGGTGATGAATCGACCCCATTAGCGACCGAAGTCGTAGATTTGAGCAACGATTAAGTGAGGAGCACACAGTCGACGAGCGTGAGGATTTTGAAACTCGACCGATTTAACGTTACGCCTTTACATAATGAGTCTCTTTAGTGGCACCAGAACTGAAATTCACAATTTGGAAGGTGTAACACCGGCCACGAGTTCGCAACCATGACATACGGCTGCTCTGGTGGCTTAGAGGAAGTGGGCCCAATTCATAAGCCCAAGGTTGTGGGTTCGACTCTGGCTGGAGTCGATAGATTTTCTGGATGTGAAAATCGTAGACCCGCATGTCATGATTATGTGACACCTAAAAGATCACTTGAGTATCAATTTAGCTCTGGTACTTTCAGCAATATTTAGCTTCCGACGATATCTTGAACTAAAAAACTAATTTAAGAGTCCAAATTTGGTAACGAAGCCACCACTAGATGGTGTCACCATGAAATGGCTCTCACATTTGAAGATTCGCTATGTTTGCAAAGACTAAAATGTAGCCCCATTGGGAAAAAAACATTCGGCTACCACAGCTTTTAATCATCTTCATTCAAAGCTGTCCTTTGTAATTAGTAAATTAGGAGAAACATCCTTGTGTTAAAACTTAATTACGTTCATTTTTCAGAGACGAGAAAGAAACTTCAGTGACTTCTGGAGAATGGAAATCACACACTTCTCTGTATAGAAGTAAACCACATTTTGTTAAACAAAAAATTTCGAATACGTGTATCTTTATTCTTAGTTTAATATGTGTCACAATCAAATAATGTTTGTTAGTATTTATAGTAATTTTGAAATACAACTCAAAACAAGGTTTCAGAGATTCGAATTCACGTCACTTTTTTATATATAACCTTGTATACTTAACAATAACTTAGACAAACCGAAATATTTTTTTTTAAAATTTGAATAAACACACACACATTTTTTGATAAATAATATTTAATGCTATACTGACTTAATTTCTTAAGCTTGTTTGGTGGCAGCGGTAGCCTAGTGGTCAAGGTATCGGATCGTGGTCGGCTTGTCACGAGTTCGAGCCCAGTACCACTAAAGACCCACCTTGTAGGGGAGCGATGCACGTTAAATCTGTCGAGAGCTCAAACGTCCTCCCTTTCCCCGGTAGTTAGGAGAGGGGGTGCCAGCTCAGGTGTCGTCCTCGTCACTTGACCATCGTTCAAAATTACGAGATCCGTCGCCCAAAGCCCTTGTGTGGTTGAACAGTGCGACGTTAATATTCACTCTCACTATACATTTATAAGAAAAATAGCAATCTTCACATTAAAAAGGGGCTTTTTTTTCCTTTCCATTCATGATATTCGCAATTTGCACAAATCGTATCAGAATAAATAGGGCTTTCGAATTATACTTCAATTCTTCTAGTTATTTTAAACTTATTTTCAGTTCTAGAACATCAAATTACATATGACTTTTATATTTCATTGAGAACAATTTTTCTACAACGCTTTTTTCTTTAAAAAAAGTAATTAATGAAACAAAAATAAAAATAAAAAAAAGCAAGAAAGGAACTTATTTCCTGAGTGAAGGAGGACTCCGATAAAACATCAGTTTTATGATGAGACCAAACATCTTAATTAAGAGGGAGAGGGGGAAAGATATTATCCCCTGAACGAAGGGCATTTTAAGTGTCGCTCGCCGATTTATAGCCCCTGGTGAAAAATTCCAAAGGTCCTCTCTGGGCTCCATCAACCGCCAACCCCAATTAGGAGAATGTCCCAAGGACTTTTTTTCGTAGAAAAAATATAAATAAGAGGGAAGTAGCACTCCTACTACAGCCATAACTCAGATATCCCCTTTTTTGGCAGACGAAAATTTAAATTCCAGCTCTTGCCACGCCTCTCGAAGAACCTTCCCACCTTCCCGCATAATAGTTCCCAATTTCCTCACTCCCTCTAAAATGAAAGGCCATGACGGAAGAAATTTAGGGCTGCTTTTCTTCATTTGGCAAAGATTGATTTCAAGAAGGGTCTGTCATAGATTTGCGGACAATAGGTATAGATTCGTAGAAAACCCATTCTGAGTTTCTTTTGAGAGATTGCAATTGTGCTTTGAATTCAAACATTTATGTAAAGAGGACGTACTTATCACAGTATTTTTAAATTATGTCATGAAATAAAAAATGTTATTTATTTCGACAGACGGAAATTAAATCAAAGACATTAGCATTTTGATTGAATCCGTTACGGTATATACCTACTCATATCAAGATCTTGCCTTTTTTTTTTTTTTTTTTTTTTTTTTTGTTTCATTTTCTGGCAAATAAATCAAAATAGAATACGCCCGATATTAAGTCTTACAAAAAATTTCCTCATTTGATAAATTACATTTAGAATTTTAGCTATAATTGTAACAATTTGCATAAAAAACATTAAATTTGGTCCTAAATTCTTTCCGAATTTCAAAAAAGATGTACAAGTATGCATTATTCTGAAGTTAACTAACACTGGAAAAAATTATTTAAAAATTTTAATTAATATAATATGAAAAACATCACATTGGGTCGCCCATCCGGTATAGTGGTTAGCGACGGTAACTGCTGTACCGTAGGGCCTGGATTCAAATTCCGGAGAAGACATGGGTGTTTGTAAATGTATAGTGCCTTCGCGGCATGGGGTACTCTAAACATCCTTCGAGCCGCAAGTCCTCTCGTGAGGTTGGTGGCAGGGGATGAGAGGTGGGCGACCCCTGACCCTCCCCCAGGATGTTCTCCCTCAAAAGTGGGGTGGAACCGAGCTAAATCGTACTGTCACCTGTATAGTACTCAAGGCTATGGCCAATGACAGACGTACATCTTGCCCCATGCCATGATGAATTTCGTGGACCTCGATCTGACTACGTCAGAAAGGTGACATTAGCAACAACATCCCATTGTAGGTAATTTATCAACTGTACATAAATTCTTTGAAATACATTTTACTGTCAAAAAGTCTATAAGTTGCTTAAATGAAGAAGAAAGTCAATTATATAAAGCAAATTATAAAATATCCATTATACCTATATTTATTAATTTTTTTACTATAGGAAAGTTGTGTAAGTATTTGAACAATATTTTGTGATTTTATAGTCATATAAACACTACAAATGAAGTTTGTAACTGAGATGAAAATATCTCTTATAATTTGCACAAGCCTAATAATTAATATTGAATTTTCATTGATTGATCTATCTTTTGTAACTGAACGATCCTATATTTGTAAAACGGAATGAATTTACGATTTGATTCCATATTGTATTATTGATAAGACATATGGGAGTGTATTTTGATGTGATATAGTATGTATTTTTTTTACATTGAGAAAAAAAAAGCAACATATTTTTAAGATCTTTCCTCGGCGTGAAAAAATCACCCAGAAAAAAAAATAATAATGAAATGAAACGATAGTGTCTTGATTACAGATGTCAATTAATTTCACCATTAATCAATTTTCGCCGCACCGTTTCTTCAAAGGGGTTTTTTCCGATATCTTTTGCTACAGAGTAATTTGAAAATAGCAACAATATTTGTGGTGAAAAAGTTAACAACTATTTCAATTGACGTTTCCTTATAATTGAGTTTTTGGATCTATCCCCGAATGATTGAAAAATGTTCATATAAGTATTTTGAACATTGTTCTATAAAAATTATTCTGAATTAGTGAATTCTCTTGTTAAAAGCTTTTTATTGCTCTTGTATCCACTGTGATAGAAAGTTGCTCACAAACCCCTATAAATATGCATACCACAATTTGAAGTAGCCGAGTAAAGGTTCCGAACTCGTGGTCAGCGAGTCATGAGCTCGAGTCCTGGGGGCACTAAAGATCTGCCGTATAGAAGGGTTGATGCATGTTAAATCTGTAATTGCTCAAAATTCTCACGTTGATGGGGATGTGGAAGTTTGGAGAGAGGGGGTAACAGTTCAGGTATCATCTTCGTCCTTAATGGAGGTTCAAAATTACGTCTTTGCGTTGCTTCCGAGTGAGACATTTTTTTAAAAAAAATCAAACCAACCACAGTTTCAAAACGAATGGAATAAGCGGTTTATCTGTCCAAAAGGATGATAATGACCAAATAAATAGAGAGTTATCACTCTTATATTATTTAACCCTTTATCTACAGCATTATGATTTATTGCAGTTTTTTTTCAAATAATTTTTTTTAATCACTACATTGAAAATTAAGGGATATACATAAACAAAATACTTAACTTTGGGAAATTTAATCCGTTAGAGCTAATTAATTAATTAAAGATATTCAACTGTAAAAATAACTATACACACTGTTCACTTAAAATAAATAGTCAAATCGTTTTCTAAGGTCTTCATTAACACACACACAAAAAAAACAAGACACTTAAATTTTGACATTAACTATTTTTTCGTGACAAAAATGACAATCTTCGCAATCCGATCAAAACGTCAACTGAAATCTCAACTTCTGCTATAAAACTATTCACCTTTCCCGCTAAAATTCTCATCATAGAACCCTTTCTGCCATATATCTAGGAAGAGTGGATTTAAAAGAATATTCCTGCTAAGTATCATGAGAGTATTCGTAAAAATGGTTATTCTATGTAATTTTAAAGTGATTGGTACTTATAAGTACCGTCGGTAGATAAATGGTTAAGCAGACTTCAACTAGTTAATTTTTAATTTAATGTGAGATAAATAAAACTTTCACTTGGTAACAAATTAAGGGTATAGGATCAAACTCAATTGATTTTAATATTAGAAGTGTATTGAGAAATACAATCAGAATATACTGTTTCCTAAGTACAATTCAAAGTACATACAAGAAGCTTCGCGTGTAACACTAATTAGGTCCAATATTTCACATTATTTGTCTGAGTTTTCCCGCGATTCATCTTCTATTCAGGAAAATCTTTTTTCTTTAATTGATATTGTGCCATTTATAACCTAATACCAAGCATTAATCATTAATTTCCCCTCCCCCAAAAAAGGATGAATGAAACGAAGGATTACGTGTAATAATATTTTTAATAATTGTTTTAACGTTGGAGAGTTGTATTGATTGTTTAATAAAACATAGAATTTTGCTGGAAAATATGTTTGAAAGGCAAATAAAAGACATCAATTCAGATATAGTATATAATTCTGGTATAGTATAGCCTATTACTAATATGATCAATATAATCTTCACAAGGTGATTTTCACCACCAACTAATTTTACTCTGTTTTTAAATCATAAAATGTTGGTATGCAAAATGCAAAATTCCTTTGATTTCCAGAATTTCATTCTTCCTCAAATTCCATGTTGTATTGTTCTCGACTAAGGTTTTCCGATTTGTCACCGTAATAGTTTTAAGTATTTTTCCTGACAAGCAATCCATTTAAGTTTGGGTCTCCCTCTTTTTCAGCCACCAGATTGTTTAGCCAAGTTTTTTTCAGCTATTCGATTGTGATCCATTTCTGCCCATTTAATCTTCTGTATTTAATAATATCTGCCTCTTTGAATAGTTTGAGAATTTCCGACTTAGTTTTTCTTCTCCTTATTAGTTATCACACTTAATTCCGCCAAGTATGCTTCTTAAGATTCTTTCTAATAGGTGTTTTTAAATATGTGAATGCTTATTTTTTAAAAGCATTCAGAGAAAGTGAATTTTTCATTTTCATTAGATAGCTAAAAAAACTATTTGCTATAAAAATAACAAATAAAAAAGAGACGTACCAGGAATAGAAGTGTGAGAAGTACTTATTTTAAAATATGTCTGTCTGTATGAGATAGTGAAATCAAGTTATATTGACTTAAAGTGCATTTCTTTAACAGAAAAAGTGTTGCACTCTAGAGAATTATTTCTAGGTTAAAGACAGATAAAATATATATAAAAGTGTCAATGAAGCACAAATGATAAAATAATGGACTGTATGGTAGTAGATTAAGCCTACAATTTTTAAATTTTCATTGTAAGGCTAGAGAACGGATACAATGATAAATCAAACTGCAATTTGATATTGTTGCAGGTTTAAGTCACAGGACAAGAATATTTCATGGCACATAGAATACTTCACAACGAATAGAATATTTCACAAGAAATGGAATATTTTACGATGAATAGAATACCTCAAGAGGAATAGAATATTTCACGAGGAATAGAAAATATTTCACAAGAAATAGAAAATAATTTACAAAAAATAGAAAATAATATTTCTCAATGAAAAGAATATCTCACAACGAATAGAATATTTCACGAGGAATAGAAAATATTTCACGAGGAATAGAAAATATTTCACAAGGAATAGAAAATAATATTTCCCAATATCTCACAACGAGTAGAATATCACAACGAATAGAATATCTCACAATGAATAGAATATCACAATGAATAGAATATCTCACAACGAATAGAATATTTCACAAGGAATAGAATATCTCACAAGGAATAGAATATTCCACAAGGAATAGAATAATTTACAAGGAATAGAATATCTCACAAGGAATAGAATATTCCACAAGGAATAGAATAATTTACAAGGAATAGCATATCTCACAACGAATAGAAAATTTCACAACGAATAGATTATTTCAAAAGGGGAATAGAATGTTTCAAAAGGAATAGAAATTATTTCCCCTAGTAAGCATTTAGCATGAGAAAACATTTCACAAGCACGTATTTACATTCTGAAAAACAGGATACACACTGACTGTTACCACAAACTTTCTTCTAAATAGAAGTGGCTTGCTACAACAGTCTTACTTAATGGGCTTTTTTAAGATTCCTCTAGCGTTGCTGAAAGCTCTGTTGATTCCATAACCAAATACCCATTTCTCTCAAATCGCTGGTAAAAGCTGCAAATTATTACGCATATTTTTTTCAGCTCTGTCAACCGGGTACATAAGTATATTTTTTGCCATCACTTCCATAATTAATATACTCTCTCTTCTAATAATTGAATGAATTTCAAAGTTGTGATTTCCACAATAATCCATTTTATTATTTAAGAGGCTATTGACTAAAAGTGCTAAAAGCTCTTTATTTTCTTTTGATATTCATGAAAATCAATGTAATTAATTTTTAACATCTGTTAATACGACACGCAAGTTTTGCTGGGAATAGTATTTTAAACATTTTAAGTTATAAAATTTTTCATCATTTTTATCATATAATTTTAAGTTGTTTTTTGCGACTTAATTTTAAGATACACAAGTATAAATACCCTAAAAAAAAACATAGGAATAAAAATGCTAAGTCATTTTTTTTATATCTATATAAAATGCTTAATTTCATAGTTTTTTTTTTATCATAAAAAGTTTTAACATAATATCATTTTGTTCTTTTGTAGTAAAATTTTGAGCATAATTAGTTTTGTAACTTTTAAGTAAATGTAACTTTCTTAGTATTTTGATGGGGGAAAATTCATTTTGAGAAAGTTTAGTGTATATAATTAAAACAAAAAAATATTGAAAAATCCATTGGTAATACTAATGATCGATGTAAGAAATTTTGTTGCTAATGGCCAAGACAGGACTTTTCTATTTCACTAAAAACTTTTTATCTGTAAATTTGATTTGAGTCTCTGTAGTAACTTGAACTCCTTACAAACTGGAGGAGATTATTTTACGATCAGTTATCTATATTTATATATATATATTTATAGCTTAGTCTTTTTTCTTCAATATATACCTTTACTGATTAGATTTCACCCTTCTTTATGCATATGTTACCGTTAAAGTGTGAAATCCGTTATTTCATAGAATAACTAGGTATTTCATGAAATAAACTAGGCAAGTCAGTTAAAGTTTATAAAATTATTGAATTATACGACTTAATTAAATATTCTATAGAATAACGATTACTTGATCGTTAAAGTATGAAATACTGCACTCGAAAGTTCTTTGAACCGGTTCTAGTTGCTTTTAGTCAGTTTTGAGCAGCTTATAGCTGTTTTACAATGAAAAAAAAATGTGTAATAGTAGAAAGTATACACAGGTTTCAAAAATACTATGCAATGCAATTCAAAGTGTTATCACAGCAATCCTTGCTCTAATAAATAATAAAAAGAAAAATAAAGGTATTTCATAAAATTTAAATCAATGTTCTGTTACATTTTTGTTTTAAAAAGTTAACACAAAGTTTTTATGAAACAACAGCCTTTCTTCCTAGCATGTATTTTTTTTATAATATATATATATATATAACTATTTATGCAAAGTATTCTTTCCCTCCCCTCCTTTCTGTTTAACTAATTTTCGCAATATGAGCAATAATAAATTATATCATCTGCTTTTCCTTATTATTTATCAATTAATCATCCGCAATAAGGATAAAATGTATTTTTCGATAGATTTTATCCATTTATGATCAATTAATTTATAAAATAACTTTGAAATTGCTTATTTTTCACTTTAATGGTCTACCATTAGTTATTTTAAAAAAATAGCTGGTTAATTCGCAGAATAGCTAGGTAAGGTATGAAATTTTTCATCTTTTATATACATTAACTGTCTTGTCTAGTTATTTCATGAAATAACTGAATATACACTTTAACGGTAATATATACATAACTTTTCTCTCTCTTTTATTTAGATGATATGTTTTAAGCGTAAGAGAGAGATATATTTTTTCCATTACTCCAGCTGCCACGCATGATTTTTTCAAAACAACTTCTGTAGATTTGCGTAATGCGATTTTCTCGATTTTTCCCCCCATCCCATACAAAGAGTACTCTTTTTATGAGTACATACTTGTATCTAATGCACATCTGTAAACATTTCAAAAAGCTTAGAGTCGCCAATCTAAGCGATCATTTTCCCAAAGTTGCAGTTTCGCATGAGGGGGAAGTGCGGAGACCATTGGCGAGTTAATGATTACGCATCATCATTGAAAGAACATGGCGAAGAACAAAACCGAACTAGGGGTGGGTGGGGGAGGAAAGAAAAGGTTCACAGCGAGGCTTTTCTCTTCCCCCCTCGGACGTAAAAAAACAGGAAGGGGGGAGGGCTATGGCCATTACACTCTTATCTGCGTTGTGCCAATGTTTAGCGGTAATCACAGAGTTCGACCAATTTTGCTGTAGTGCCTGATTGATGGAGATTTTTCTACCTCTGGTAAAATCTACCGACTGTTATCACGTGGTCCTACCTACCTGTTGCTCTGCTCTCGAGGGGTGCAGGGGAGGACTGGGATGCTGGGATTGAGGGGTGAAGTAGGAATTGTGGAATGTTCTCTTTAGAAAGTTTATCTCAGGGTACTGGCGTAGCTAGTCCTGAGTGAACCCTGCATCAAAATTCTTTGTGGGTCCTTTCGGAACCCTTAACATTTTATGACTTTTTGATCACACGTGTTGGGGCCCCTCTAGTTTGGGGGCCCCGTATCATTGATACGGCGGTAGCTACGCCCCTGTCTCGAGGATTTCTTTATGCGCGCTTGAAGTTGATTTTTATCGCAGTTTTAAATGACGCGTTTTCTTTTTATCTGTTTATGATGTTGGTTATAAATAATAACCATAAAAGTTTTTAATCACCCCATTTGTCAAACTTTTTCTGTTTTTCAGTTATAATTTTTATTTTTCTCGATAATTTTTCTTGTAACCCATTTAGGACATCCCCAAGTTTTCTCTTTTAGAATTGCCCCAAACTAAATTTTTAGGCTTATTTGAGCTTAAATAACTCAATAAAGGTGATTTTCTTTAACAAAAATCCCATTTTTTTAAAAAAAATAATATCCTTTGATCTGATATGAAAATTTTGCTTCCTGTAAATAAAAATAATTTATAATCAACCATTAAAGAATGAAAAATAAAATTAAAATTTTAGTTTAATCGAAACATAACCAGAAAAATGCTTTAAAAAATTTAGATTTTAATGTTGCGTTTTAACAACGCGAGTCCTAAATGGTTTATATCGTTGAGAATGTATATTTCTACATTGTAACATATGTTGCTAAAAATAATGACCCCCCTCCATCGTATTTTTTTTCTAGTAGTAATAGATTGTATATTAAAAATTTTATTTTAAAAACTACTTTAAATAACTTATTAATTTATTCAACAAATGTTTAGGTAAAATTGTATATATTTTTTATTGGAATTATTTTTAAAAAAAAGGAAACTTTATAATTCTTTGTGTTTCTTTTTACTATCAAAGTATCAAAACAAAATAATTTTATAAATTATATTTTTTTAAAAAAATAATGATTATTTTGAAATTTATCTAATATATACATAAAAGGTAGCTTCAACCTTACATTGCTGGTTCAGAATGCAAAACCTTGAAGGAAAAGATATATCGAACACATAAGAAGTGCGAGGGTGAAATAATTGAAGTAACATCTCAATCTAATTAACAGAACATGAAAAATATCCATATTTGGTGTACTACCAAGTTTGGTAATAACTACTGTAACATGCCTCGGGATTGTGTTTAGGACATGTCAGCCAGCCTACACCGCATGTTGGCAAACACATTTGGTATAAAATCGAATGATACATGCAAGGTCGGTGGCACACATGAATTTTTCAAGGGGGGAGGGAGGGTCCGGGGTCGGAAATCCACCATTTTCGTATCATGGTCCAATACGCCGCCCATCATATTCTTTTGATTTTGTCGATGTTTGGGGACAAAAAACAGTAAAAAATTAATTAATTAATAAATAATTAGCATTAATTTATAAAATTAATTAGTAATAACAACTACTTAATTAAATTTTACTTTCTATACACATAGGATCAGTAGCGCTCACATGAATTTTTCAAGGGGGGTCCGGGGTCGAAAATTCACCATTCTTGTATCATACTCCTTTTAATCTGGTCGATTTTCGGGAACAAAACACAGTAAAAAACTAATTATTGAATAAATAATTAGCATTAATTAATAAAATTAGTCATTAATAACAAATATTTAACTAAATTTTAAGTACTATATACTTAGAATTATAATCAATCGGGAAAAAAAATCGAGGGCTTTGGGGGGGGGGCCTGGACCCCCATGACCCTCCCCTTGTGTGCGCCACTGCATACGATTATTATCAATCGGAAAAAAAATCAAGGCTTTGGGGGAAGTCCAGACCTAGGGACCGTCCTCCTTGTGTGCGCCACAGTGCAAGGTTAATCACTTGCATTCATCAATCACATATTCCAATCACTTGTATATTCATCAATCCACAATTCCAAAGAAGAAAATAAACTTGGTACACAATGAAGATGTTGAATGTTGGGGGCCACGTGTGGTCCCACATTGCCTATTGAAACTTGCTGCAGTCAAACTTTAAATATAAGAGACAACAACAGGTTCCAGGACTTCAGGGATGTAATTGTGGTTACTGAGTATTTGCACAAAAGGAGGAGGGTGCAGGAGTAAAGTAGAATATCACCCCAATCCATAACCCCAAATGAAGGATCGGTATGGCAATGCATAAATTAAGAATCGTGCAATTTCTTGGCGCAGTGCTCTCAGACTGGAATATGAACATCATACTATTATAGGCAGAATCAGAATGCTGTGGCATTCGTATGACAATAAGTATTCAATAAATCATTGCAGCTGCATACACCTGCGATGTACAGTCAAAGGTAAATTGTAGCAATAACAACTCTGTTGCGGACAAAATCGAGTGGTAAGGAATGACAGATTGTTATGCTACAGACTCTAATTCTTACTTTCATATTTTCAATGTAATTCATCATTTCAATGCATATAATAAACTATACACACTCGATGTAATTCTTCCCGTAGATCGATTTGCACATTCTACTACCAGCGATTTCTCATTGGTATCAATGTGATTTGATTTTGCCAAACTATGAGCATCAAATTCTACGAAACAAGTAATATAAAAAAAAATATAAAAAAATTAAGACAATTCCTATTTAGGTCAACAAAGAAAATTTTTATTTTAGTTACTTTTTATTAATTAGTTACAATTAATATAAATATGTATATACATATGAGACAGAATCACAATATTAAGTGGCAAAATCGAAAGCGATTTTAATCGCAGTTTTCCATTTCCCTTTTCTGTATAGGGTGTTGGACTATTTTTTTGTTACTATTTATTCATTAATTTAATTTAATTATTCTAATAAAATAGTACAGTAAAAAAGAAAAAAACATTCTCAGAAATTATGCCATCCCAGTTGGGATTGGAATCCACGACCTTTGGATTAGAAGTACAACGTGCTATCCATTGCGCTACAGAGACTGGTGTGGGGCTAAATGGTGTGGGACTATTATTTTTGTTTGCTACTATTGATTCATTTTTTAATTTAATTAATGAATTAATATTTGAAAAAATTGTATTAACATCAAGTGTCATCCACTACAAGTTTAAAGAAAATGTATTTGAACTTGAATGGATGAATAGAAAGTATTTTATTAAAGACTGAAAACTTGAACAAGATATATATACATATATAGGGAGAGTATGAACTAATAGGAGAAATAGAAAAAATAATCCGTAATCTTTATGAGCCATAATACTTACTTCCTATCTCAAAGTCAGAAACGTGTTCGGACGACTTCTGTTGTCTTCAATAGGGCATACTGAAACTTCTCATACAAAAAGAGTGGATGGACACCAGGAAATACATAATTCGTGTATTTAAAAATAGCTTCCTGTTCTTCATTTGATTGTAAATGTCTCTGCTACAACACAAGATTTGCTTGTGTTACACAATAATAATTCTTAGCATGTCTTATCGCGGTATGGGTATCTATGAGGGGGGTAAATTTCATGACGTTGGCTCCTTTCTTCAAGGTGTTGCATTTCGGATGGTCAGCAATGTATATAAAACTATGTAGTACACGATACAGACATGTAAAACACAATATTTCTTAAGGGCATGGAGAATGAGCCAGTTACAATTATACGTCTAAATTTTGAAAATCTAATCTGAAAAAAAATACTAAAATGCTCTTAGGAAATAGGAATTCAAAATAAAAAAAGTGGAGAGGCAAAAAATTTACTCTACACTGTCAAAATTTAAAGGAAAAAAAATTCTTGCTAAAATACAATTCACTTTGTTTGAATGATCGGATTTTATTTACAATTACTTAACTAAAATTTATGTTTAATTTTGAAAAATGCATAACAATCAGAATTTAGTATTACTTACTCTAAATAGCTTCCTAACATTTCTGATTTTCGATCGATATTTAATTAATAAAAATTATTGTTCAAGAATCATTTTCAAAATATGCCTTTCTTTAAGTTATCCGACTTAAAGTTGAGTTAACATTTGAGTAGCATTTATTTTTAACCCTACATCAAACAAAATAAGCACATTTTCTTTTTATTTTTCAGCATTAACATAGTTCTTTTCATGATAATAATTATTTATCGAACTCACAGAAAAATCTCTTTTCTTAGATTGAATGTCATGGAAAATGATGTTTGACATTGATGTTGCATCAAAAAGCAATGGTAGGAAATGCAAAATAATACCAATTCAAGATATATATAACAGACATTTATATATTGTTCGTCCTTAAATGGGAAGAAGAAAATAAAGTTTAGAAGGAGTGTATATTAGCTTCGACTCCACTCTTGGATTTTTTTTTATTAAAAAGATAGATTATTGTGTCAAAATATAAATTAAAATAATGTATAAATTGGTATTAATTGATGAACTAAAAAGTTAGACGTAAGAAATTCTGCGGGTGTGTGTGTGGGGGGGGGCAAGAGCTGGAAATAAAATTTAAAAAATATATATATAAAAAATTCAAAGATGTCACCGGCAAAATGTGAATGACACTTTCGCATACCAAGGAGATATATCTAAAGATTTAGCTGCAAATAAACAATAAATGAGACTGCAAATACCTTTTTAATACTATGATATCCTATTAACTCCTATCCGGTGCTAAATTGTTGAGTAATAGTTTTAGGCGATTGCGACAGGGTGCTTTCTTTTTTCTTTTTGTATTTCTAGAAGCTAGCATTAAAGATTTATTTTCTCTCACCAAAGTAAATGAACTTAATCTATAGGGAAGAATAACATTCGTACTAAATAATCTCCAAAAACTGTAAAAACATTTTAGTTGATGAAGTTCATTTAGAAATTCTTAACTTGAATAAATGTTACCACAACACATATTTTTGTCTAAAATATAAAAATAAAGTATATACATAATTTTTATTACGAAATAAGTACACATAAATGTGAAGATCTGTAAAGGTTGCTTCTTTCCTAAAACGTGAAAATGACAGGAAAAGCATTACCTGAATCATTTGAAAGCTTTTTCTCATTGCTTCGATGATTTTCGTATGATAGCGAATGAATCAATGAAAAGTTCGAATAAAATAAACTATGAGAACTAAAAGCATTCATTAGATTTTATTTTACAGAAAACCAGTGATGTAATTAAATCAATCAGAAAGTATTTTCGACATGCTGAAATTTAATTCATTTATCACCACAATTTCAATTTTTATTTCATTCCTCTATCAATGATGAATGAAATAAAGAATCAGAAGGCAGAAGCAAATAAATGTTGGCCTTTTTTAAATTTAATTTTTACAAATATGTATATCTATTTTTGATTTTTATTTTACATATTCCATACTTGCCGTACTTGTTAACCACATTATTTTTTTCTCTTATATACACAAATAAAAAAATAACACAGTTTCACATTAGTATATATATTTAGTATTAAAAAAAATGCTATCTAATGGAAATATCAAACTTCCTCTATTCCAATTTAAAATATATCCTAATTTGAATATTTTATTTATTTATTTATTTTTTTTTTTTTTGATTTTTTAAAAATCTTCTTTAATTTATATATGTATATTGCCTATATAAAACAGACCCTGTCCTTAAATTTCTCGAAATTAATAATGTAGAATCAAGTCAAGACAAAGCACACACACAACTAAACATTTTTTCATCGATCGAATGGTTTAAATTCATGTGACATCACATAACAGCAATTACGTTCTTCCAACCAAACAGTTCATAAATTCATGTGACGTCATAGTCAAATCATAAATGCAATTACGTGTTTCCAGCCAATCGGTTAATGCGCTTTGATGTTGCCAACTTTAGCTTTTTGCGGGAACTTTCTTCTAAAAAGTACATATTTGTCATTAATAATAACGCATATAAGTAAACAAAATGTACTTGACTCAAAAATACACACATAATATAAGATTTTTTTTTAATTTTAAAAAACTTTTTTGAAGAATCTTAATACTTGAACATATTTACCCAGTTATCAAATTTGAAATTTATTTTTTTAACGTCAGTTTTTAACTTAATGCAGAACGTGTGATAGCATTTATTATATGACCGTTACTAATTTATTATATTTACTCTATAAATGTAGTACTTTGTTATAAATCTTTTCATTAAATTCCTTTTGAGTAATGAATGCTGTATGATTTTTCAAAGCATTCTTTAACTCTATGAATGTATTCCTCCATCATATAAATCTTTAAGGTACATTTTGATTTTATCAAAATCTTTCCTTTATTCTGATATTCAAAATGATTGCCTTTATTGAATATTTAAATACACAAATACCAATTTGATGTATCATTAACACTTAAATTATTCTTGTCCTTAATCGTTAAACCAGTTACTTGAAACAATTTAGAAATAATGATATTTAAATATGTTATCCATACCTGATGTAATTATTTTCAAGCCTTGAACTTGATCCATCACAGAACTTCTTTTTCCCGTGATTAGTTTTCTTGTACTACTTTAAATTATTTACAGCTTTATGAATATACTGAATTATGTTGATCGACTACATTTACAATGCATTATGTAGTGTATTTCGGATACGCTACTTGAATTAAAGTGGAGCAAATAAAGGTGGATTTTATCATGGAGATAATAACATTCATTAGAATATATATATATATATATATATATAATCACTTAGTAAAATGAGTAAATTAAGAATAAAATCTTCAAAATTAGAGGGAGTAGATAATATACAAATGCCTCGAAAATACTAGTTATTCAAATTGTAATCCATAATCATACGCAACATTATTTCAGCAGGTATACGAAAAATTCTTTTAAGAGTTTTTACATTTTTTGACAATTTGATAAAAAATTTTTATTCTATGAAATGTTTTTTTTAATAATATGTGCGGCAAAATTAATTGGAGTTAAAACCAAAAGAATATATTGGCTTATTATAAAGGAATTTTAACTAACCTTAACACCATTTTCATTGAATAATGGTAACCTAGTTTTTTAATTGAAGTTTATTAATTTTCAATGATAATTTATATGTTAGCATCTATTTCTATTCCGTACTGAAACTATTTTATAGTGCCAAAATTATTTTTCGGGGGTCGCTTTTAATACAGACACATTCTTATATATGACAAAAAACTAAGTATTTTAAATATTTTTAGGCACCAGTGGTGTATTTTTTTTATAAAGGCGAAAACATACGGCTAATTTAATGCTCTTAAAAAATAGGAGGAAGACGTTCCAGGTATATTTTCACTTTATATGTATTTTTTACTCATGCACATAAGTCTAACCCATTTGATATTACAGTATGGGATACGAGAATATACCATATATTGTGTAGAAGAAAAAACCAAATCGATTAAAAAAAAGAAATCAATCAAAATAGATTATTCATTGTAGGTCAGAAAAAACATATAAGGATACGATTTTCGCAGCTAAAAAAGTGCTCCGAATTTGTTATCTATTCTTTAGGAAAATTAGCCTGGTTAATAGACTTATTAAGAAAAAGCGAGCTTTAAGGACTGGTTTAAAGGCAGAATGCAAATGTTCCGATATTCATATTATGTGTGTGTGTGTTTGTGTGTGTGCTCTTTAAATTCTTCTATATTTGTCATACAGTATCTTTAAAATTTAGAAAAGGTTCTATATATGAATACTAAACTCTTCTCTTTTCATTTTAATACATATCAAGTTTAAAAACATTAAGTATTACGATATGAGAGACAAAATATAAAGTATGTCTTATAAGAGAATGAATATTATTATAAAATATGGCGGGCGCTATAGGATAATAAAATCAGGGGAAAAATGTTGATGTAGGAGTGTTTTCTGTCCAAAAGAAAAATGTTCTAAATACGAGTATATATATATATATATATATATATATATTACCAGAGCCATTTGAGGTCTTATTTCTTATGATTAGAACAATGTTCACGTATATATCCTTTATGTAGAAATAATATAGAGTTGTAAGGAAATTTTCCCCCCAAAGTCAATAGAAGGGCCAGAACGCTCTGCTTCTTGGATGTCATAGTCCTTGTTTTTTAACTTTCGGCACCAAACTTTCACAGTGCCATATTTTACAACAATAGTACCAGAGGCGTAGCTACCGTGGTATCAATAATACGGGTCCCCCAAGTTACAGGGGCCCCGAAGGAATTTTGATACAGGGCCTACTCAGAACTAGCTTCGCCAATGAGTAGTATCTAAAACTGTACACATAATTCGGCAGATGTCGTCCTCGTCACTTGACCGAGATTCAAAATTACGAGGCCCGTCACCCATAGCCCTTGTGTTAGTTTATAGAGGGACGTTAACATAACTCCTCTCACTCACTCACATTATTCGGTGACATTCTGTAGGTGACTTTTTGCAATAGAACTGGAAGTAAATGATGGCTCTAATCTGATAGCACAATAGAGTTTCATTTCAAACACCTTGTACTTAATGTGATAACGATATTTTTTTACAGATTTCCCAACACTGTTCTAAAGCAAGTCTCTTTCTTTCTGATTCCATTAGATGAGCGCTATAGTCTATGAGTCTATATAGTATATATGAGTCTATATAGTCCAGGAATGACGAACCAGTGGCACGCGTGCCATTAATGGTCCACGGAAAAATATTTTGGGCACTCCATCGATCCAAATGGTTTGCATTTTAGATCAAAATAGCTAAGTTCACTGTGAAGTATTACGAACAAGGACGACTGATCGATCGCGGTGAGCCAAGTGCACGCTCGTTTGTTATTGTGTCTTACCTTAGTTACATAGTGCTCTAATAAGATGCAAAGTTTGTCTACGCATCGCATAGTCAATTTCGTTGTTACAACTGTATTTTAAAGTTTATTTGTGTTATATTTATGATTTTTAACTGTTATTGAATTTGGTTAGTTCAGCAAAAAGACAAAAAAGTGCAATACAGTAAATGTAACAGAAAATCTCAAACTTGGTGGTCAGAGAAATATGGCATGATTAGTAAAGGTGACAAAGCGGTGTGTGTTTTATACTCAGGAACAGTGGTATGTAGGATACCATCTGTAAAACTGCATTTTTTATCAAACCACAAATACTTTTGTCGAAAAAGTGAAGCAAAATAAAAAGAATTAGTTGCTTAGAAACTGTTCGGCAGATAACTCCACTTCAGCATGCATTATCCTAAAAGTACCATCTTACAATCCTAATACAAGTTATTTGTCATCTAATCTGCAATAACAGAAGTCACACATATATTACTTTAATTTGAATTACACGTATAACCAAAACATTTGCTACTATACAGTGCGAAATGGGGTTTTTTTCGCGATGATAAAAAAAAGAAGAGCTTTGAGTTATTAACATTTAGTTTTATTATTTTCCCCATAATCACAAGTCAAAATTATTTGACGGCACGTCTATATTTCATTAAACACTTCTTTCGGAAAAATGGCGCGTTGATCCATAAAGGTTCACCACCCCTGATATAGTCTATAGTCTATGAGTCTGACGATAGATGAGCAAACACACCAACACAAACTGTTAGCGCAGACGTGGTGGGAAACTTTCATTACAACCAGATCCTTAGATCTAAACCAGTCAATTTTCCCTCTTCCATTTGTTCACGACCCCTTAGAACTCACCTTTGCAAAAGGGGTGGGTGGGGTCAACGCAGAAGCTGATTCTCGGTAGCACGGGTGAGGTTATAGAGGTCGGGGCCCAACTAATGGGTAAAACATGGGCTCCGAAGAAGACGTACAGTAGTAAATGAAGGGCCTGCAATGGGCCAACATTATCCCGACCTCCCTTCTCTCTCTCTCTTCATTGTTGTTCGTGAGTTCTCGCGTGAGTCCCTTATACCGGGTATTTAAAGATGTGCTTGACCCGCGTGCTCAAATGGGATAAATATGTTAGTTTATGAATTGATCACGATTTCGGGTTGCATTGAATTAAGAAATTAGAATATAATTCCGGGTTTTTCCCTTGTTTTTGGCCTAATTAAATAGACCGCTGGCGGTCGTAAAGCAGCGAGGGGTCCCCTTTCTGTGCGGTGGAGAGGGAAAGTTTTGATTCAGTTCCGTCATTAAACATTAAAAAAAAAAAGAATCGTAAATTAGGTTCGTAATTTATTTCTTGGGACGCGGCAGAGTAAGGTCACGTGTAAATGCTTCCTGTTTTTTGGATTTTGTTCTTCTTGTTTTAAATTTCTAATACGAGTTTGAGTTCATGCACGTCGTGCTTTTTCAAAAATACAGCTTTGTTATTATTATTTTTTTTTTTTATAAAATTTTTTTGTTTTACATTTTTTTTATTTGAGACATTATTTTTTTAAATGAAAGTTTCATAATGGATTTATTTATTTGGTACAAGTATAATCCATTCAAATGTATGTCTGTAATGATTATAGCAAAGTATTAAGCATGCCAAATCTACTCAAATTTTTTAACAGTTAAGATGAATTAACAATAAATGAAAAATGACATAATGTGCATTGAGTTTACAATAAGCCTTCAATTAATTGATGGCTACTATATTGAGTACATATAGAGAAAAATTCCTTTCTACAATTGAAAAATATTTATTTCCTTCTATCGAAATTGTCAACTGAACATACAGTCGGACCCCGATTTACCAAACCCATATTTAACGATTTTCGCGACTTAATGAATTTTACTTTTTCCCTAATTAATATGAAAGCAAAAAAAAAAATCCCATTTAACAAATAATAAACTCTAAATTAACGAATTATTTCAACAGCCCAAATTTATTTCATTAGTTTGGATCCAAAAAACTGAATTTTTTCTTAAATGGCATATCCTTTTTATCCGGAACAAAAAGAAGACTTTTCTTGTTCACAGCAAATTTCAACGAGAAAGGGCGCAGCCCAATATTAAACGTTACAGGTGTAGATGAGTCATGACTGTAACCTATCGCGTAAGTCTTGAATAGGACAGGGAATTTCTTTCTTATCTCATCCAATGGAATCCCTATTTTAGCAGCTGAACGAGAAATATGTATTTTCTAACAAGGGATAGTTTTTGTGTAGTTGCTTCCAAAAAGTAAACGCAAATAAGTTTTTTTTTTGTCCCCGAAATATTGAATATGTTCTGTCTCGATGAATTCGTTAAATCGAGGTTCGAATGATTGTGCTTGTTCAGAATGGATTACCTTAAGGCAGTGGATGGGCAAAGAGTGGCCAGCGGGCCACATGGGGCCCGGAAAGAACTTTTTGGTGGCCCGCTTAGACGGTCATAAAAAATCAAATGAACTGTTCTCTATATTTGGTTCACCATATATTTGTGAGCAAAGTTTTTCTTGCATGAAGATCAACAAGATCAAATTTAGGCGCAATTTAGATGACATTAATTTACAAGCACAATGATGGCAATTTCAACAAACAATCTCACTCTTGATTTCAATAAAATTGTAGAAAAGTGTGACAGGCACTTTTGCAAGTGAGATGCAAAGTTCAAAATTGAATGCAATCCTTTTAAAAAGATGCAGCCCTTCGGTATCCTCCACTTCCACAATATAGTCGTTTGAACCAAAATAATTGCGCCTCCCCCACCTTATATAAGGGAATAATATTATTACTTTTAAAATAATATATTTTATATATGTCTAATCCCTTATAACTATTAACTAATTTGTTTTATTTCATTCTCTGTACATTTCCTGGAACATTTCTGAAGCGATATATATATATATATATATAGTTTTTTTTTTTAGTAAAATATTGGATAAATATGCTATAAACGAATGTTGTTATGTCTCTTTTTCCCCCAAGACATAATATTTCCTTCTTATGTCTATGAAAAAAAATTTTAATTTTTTTTTTTTAAATGCACTAATGCAAAAAAGTTTTTTGTTTCGTATTTATCTTTTAAATAGGAAAAATTACTATAGAAACATCATTTACATAATTGAAAAAGAAATTTAGTGTATTTATTGACGAAATAACTCTTAATTTTGAAATACTGTATCATGATAGAAGTACCATTCGACCAGGAACATTACCGTGTGATTTGTATCTTTCACTTAACGAATTCAAGATAAATTTAATGCCTAACCTGCAAAACTTCCATATAGTTTAAACTAAGGACAAACTTTCTCAACCAAGGCTTTAATATGAAGCCTCTCGAGATTACTAAGTGGCACCTTTTTTTCTATCAGCCACGTTACCATAGTCTCTCTCTCTTTTCATAATAAATAGATAAATAAACGATAGATAAAATATAACTTTATCATTCAACTGTCCAAACAATTTCATATTGATAATGAAATGTACGCCATGTGAAACTATTCTTCATGTGAAACAGTTACAGATCTTGTAGCTCACCAATGGCGAATTGCCATCCAATGTTTCAAAACTAGTCTTCCTTTAAGGTGTCATCACGGCAACAAAGGCCCTAAATCTTTGAATGGGATACAATGGACCGAGCTACCGGTCTGGAAGGAGAGAGCCCCGGGGATTGCGTGACAGAAGCCCAGCTAGATGAAGATCAGATTGGCATTAGAGTCATCTTCAAAGCCAGTTGTTGACCTTTTGCGGTGGAGTAGTTAGCTGCGGGGCAGTCTCCACCCTGACTCTCTTCAGCTATGAAAAAACGTTTCTTATATATATATTTATTATTTTCTCCTTCTGTTCGAGGGCGTGAGAATCGACAACACTGATAGTGAGTTTGCAGAAATATGAACCTGATCCACAACAATGGAAGGGTTGTGGATTAAGAGAACTAAATGTTCTGTTCCAACCCCTGATCCTATTGAAAAAAAAGATTCAACTATGATAGTATATTATGTAAAAAGCTATACTTATATATAAAAAAGACTTTGATAGTTTTCTTTTCCCCATTTTAACTTACAATATTTAACGAAGTCGCTGGATCCCCCAAAAAAGTTCGTTATACGGAAATTCGTTATATAGAGATTCATCTTTTAATGTACTTCAAAAACCACATAAAACAAATTTTAAATTCATAAACACTACACATTATTTTAAAAAAGTAAGTATTCACACTATTTTTGGAAATTAGTATCTATTCATTTTATATATCTTACCCATCAAAAAGAAATCGGCAAGGGGAAAAAAAAGACATTGTTTAAGAATACACTGTGTTTTCAACTGTAAAAAATAATTTTATATTAAATCTAATTATTTTTTTAACGAAGTTTTCCAATTTTAAGCCTACGAGTAATTTTAAACGCACGTTATTTTATAACCAGCAATTTTAAGCATACACCACCACATGCATCCTTTAATTCCCGATAAAATCTATTACTTTTATTTGAGTTTTTTGCTTGGAAAAATTATGGTCATTTCATTGCTCTAGGTGAGTTACGTACCAGGTAGTACAAGTTCAAGGTCATTGATCATCATACAATGTGCTAAAAGAGAGAATAATTTGAAAAATATCCTGAAATACTTTAAAAACAGGGAGAGAAAAATTCGAATTACAAGAAAAAAATTTCATTACAGAGAAAATGCACTTCGCTGTTTGGAAGTTATTTTACAAAGAAAATAGTCAAATGTTCTTGATTCCTGGAAAAGTTCTAAAAATAGAGAAATTCCTAAAATAGAGATTCGTTATATCGAGCTTCGACTGTTCTTTCTGTAACAAATCGATGTAAAACACACAAAAAAGAAGAAGAAAAAAAAAGAATCACATTAATGTTTTGATTTTATATTTTAATAAATCTGGTTTTTTGCTTATATGAAATTACTGAGAAAAAGCGAATTTGAATAGTTTTCATTGAGTCACTAAGGATTTCTTCTTCTCCCTCAATTTAGTATTATTTTAAATATCGTGAAATTAATTATTTGTCTCTTAAGAGATAAGAGAACCATGCAGAAAAAAAAATACTTCATAATGTTTTATAACTAAATTGCGGATTGCTGAAGCTTAATATAGTGAGTAAAGTTTACATTAATATTTGGTTGAGATTTTTCATTTCACAGTTTTATTACTAAAAGATCAAAAATTTCCGGTGATAGAGTGTGTTTTTTCCCTGTGTCTATGATTGGTAAGAGACGGGATAAAACTCCCGTTATTTTTGTTTAAGGATTACCACGAAGTGTCAGGTATTTTTTTCTCTCAAAGGATGCTTTCTAGAGATCATATTTTGATGTAACTCTCAATAAAGATCTCATTTTATTTCTTATGAAAAAGTATTATTTCTTTAAATAATAATGTTATTGAACATAAACATGCAATTCCCTTTAAAATAGAAATTTTTTAAAGAAATTATATATATAGCCAAAATGACAATTCCGAGACATTTTATCTACAAATTCATATATTCAAAAAAAAAAAAAATCTATCTGGAGGATATAAAAAATGAGCCTCATGGACTCGCGTGTCCATCGCCATAACTAATATCCGTTCTATTTACAAATACTTCCCCCCAAAAATTTAGCCACTGCTAACTGTAACCTCATAGTTTAACGAGGGGAAAAAATCAATGACTAAGAACATGTTTTAGGTAATTCTGATTTATATAGTTGAAACAAAGAATTTGAAATTTTGACAGTTGGTACAATATTTTTATATAAATGTTGGGTAACAAAAATGAGTTATGTGAGCTTGTTTTAACACTCAATATATATATATATATACAAGAACATCTATCTCAAACACTGAAATAAAAAAACATATTTAAATAAAGAAAATTCCGAAACAATCCTTTTTTTTACCTGATCACCCCCTGCTGTCTACACTGCATTTCAACTTTTACTACAAACCTGTAATTCATCCATCACCAATTGCAACAGGTAAGAGGCCCTCTCTTCTTGGGGCCATGTATTCAAACAGAAGGTCGTGTAGTGGGCGAGCAAATATTTTGATAAATCCCACGGGACGCTTGAAGGCAGTTCGATTGACAGCCTGGACAAGCTCAGGAATCGTGCGTTGGATACGGAGAAGACCACTTCTGAGACAGGTGTCCTCAGCACCTGCACGCCTCCGGTCTTTGTTTCAGCCTTTGTTGTGTGTAGGTGGCCCCTCAAAGATGGGTCTTTTAGAGGCAATTTATTTGTTTAAATGCGCATGCATCAGTGGGTTATGTAGTATTTGATTTCGATTTGAGATTGAAGTGAATTGTGTGTGAAGCTCTTGAAGATGGTCTTTAAAGTTTGAGTTAATGGTTGATTTTATCTTCTTTTTGAGAAGTGATATCCATTACAATGATACTGACGAGCTAAAAGTTGATTTATTTTGGTCTTTTTTTTTTTTAGTTTTATAATGATCTACCTTAAGACAAATTGAAACCTTTATTGATTTTGTATAATCTTTCAGACAAAAGAATTGATTTATTTGTCTTAAACTTGTTAAATTATTTGACAATTAAATTTCTTTTTTAAGTAAAAATCGCCAATAAATGGTGCCAAAATTAAAAGTATTTTTCAACAATCCAGAAGGAATTTTTAACGTTTGTGAATCCTTGTTTATTATTATATTACACTTTATAGCAGCGGTCACCAACCGGTGTTCCACGGACCATTGGTAGTCCTCGAAGAATATTTGGTTGTCTGCAGAAAACTTTGTACATTATTTATATTTTTATGAAGATTCAGTTTCAAAACTGACGAGTAACAAAACGTATTATGGAATCATGCATTTTTTTTTTTTTATATTTTAGCTACTATCGTTAGCGAAATTCCTTCTGAGTTTAGCGAATTTTCAGCTTATTTTTAAAGGTGAATCTAGCGACATATATTTGAAAGTGAGAAGCAACCATTGTAAATTGGAAGTATTGTCTTTTGATATTACTTTACGTTGACGGTTTGTTCAAGCTTTTTAAGGTTTCTTTTTAGTGATATGGAAATGTAAGTAGAGACGCAAAAATAAGTGACAATATAGTTATAGTGTTCCGGCCAAGTGGTGATCAATCATATTAGTGGTCCACCAAATATAAAGTTATAAGCTTAGTGGTCTACAAAAAGTTCTAAAGTTTAGTGACAACTGCTTTATAGCACTGCAAAATAACTGGGTTTTAGTTAGGAAAAAAAACCCTTATATATTTCAGATGATTACTTGTTTATTCTATAATTGTTATTTAGAATGCACTTTAAAACTGTTACCTAGAGTTTTATCTAATTGTTCATTGTTATTCTAGAATGTACTCGTGGCAATAATTCAGAAATCAATTATAAATAATTAAAATATATTAAGTAACAAAATTAGGTTAAGTCGAAACAAATTCCTTAACAGCTACAGGTATTTGAAATACTTTACTATTTGTGCTGGAAATAACATATTTTTTGAAGTCCACCAGTGGCGCACACAAGGGGCCCAAAGTCCTTGATTTTTCTCCGATTGGTTATAATTCTAAGTATATAATACGTAAAATTTAAATATTTGTTATTAATGATTAACTTTATTAATTAATGCTAATTATTTATTCAATAATTAGTTTTTTACTGTGTTTTGTTTCTGAAAATCGACAAAATCAAAAATAGCATGATACAAGAATGGTGAACTTTCAACCCCGGACCCCCCTTGAAAAATTCCTGTGTGTGCTACTGAAGTCCACTATCCTAATTTGAACGTAGATTGAGAAACTGATAGTTACAAATATCTGGTGTTAAAACAGTTCATCTTAATATATAACATTCATAAATTACTTTCAAATAAAAAAGAACTTATTGCTGCACATAGGAATGACAGCAAAATTCTATTAATCATTTATATCAGATTTAAAAATTAGAAGACGTATTCGTGTTTATAGGAGAGCGACAATTTGTCACATTCTACTGTCATGCAACCTACTCAAAAACATGTCGATTCACTCACTTAACATATTTAAAAGCATCCTCTAAAATATCCGCCACCGGACAATAAACAAGACAGGGACAACAACTGGGTTTGGAAAGAAGGAACCCGCCTCTACCAGAATTTCTCAACCCCCTTCTTTAGGAACCGCTTATGTGTGTGTAATCTTATGCAGGTCTGACCAGTCATGGAGCGACATTAGGAAGTCGCGTCAGGTACAGCTTAAAGGCAGTTATTAGCGACTCACAGGTATCGTCTGATGCGAACAAAATATTAATTATAGAGAATTGCCAGTGCTCTCTCTCGCTGTAACCGCGACGGGTGGAGAAGGGGTGGGGAAGATGAAGGCGGAGTAGGTGATGTGCCGTGGGGTCGGGTTGGGGAGTTTCACGGACAGGGGTTGGGTAGGAGTTGAGAATCGTTCTTTCCTGGTAGGGAGTACTTGATTATGGTAGCTAACTGTGTGAGAAAATGCTGTACTGGAGTCAGAAATAACGTCTTTTCTATCATCCTCAAGTATGTAGATTATTTATTTTGCATGAGTAACAAACTGTTCAATTCAAAAAAATTTCAAATATTTGTTTTTTCATTCAAGTCAATAAAATTTCTTTTCCTCCTTTCTATTCCTTTCAAAGTACTAAAATTTTGGATGAAACTAAAAAAAAAAAAAAAAACGCTTCAAAAAGAGGGAACTAGGTAAAGTATAATGGAAAACTTTCAAAGGAAATTCGCAATTTATCATGTCTGAAAAATTATGGTCAATTACTAGTTGCCTATTGTGCCCCATTAGTTAAACAAATTTTAAAGGTTTATTAATTAATTGCTTACATAGTTGCATTCAGAAACAACTCAAACTGTATTGGTAATGGACCCAGTAATTTTCAAACCCTGTCAAATGACGACAAAAACTTGAAGAACAGATAAGCAGCAACAAAATATATTTATTAGTTACTGATCATGCATTCTTTATTCACTTACTTTCTTCTGCATTACTTTTAAAACTTCGTTTATATTATATTTTGTACAAATACCTTACTTTCCCCGTATAACATCAAAAGCATTTAAGTTCAAAATGTTTATTATGTTCCTTTTTCATAAACTATTTAACTGTGTACAAAATGTTAAACCTTTAATAAATACACAATATTCAAGAAATATATTATTTTCTCATTGTGCAAAAACGACAGAAGATCATAAACAATAGTGTAGAGGAGAATATTAAAGCCCCCCTTCGAAATCAGGTTTTGGGACCCCTGCCGGATCTTACAGGCGATTGTAAAACCATAACCTTTGGGCACCTTAGAACCCTACGAGAGTGTACGTTACACCACTGATCATTCGATAAATTGAGCCTTTATTGAACTCGTAATCAAATGAAATCTAATTCCGTCTGTTATCACAAGGAAGGAATCTGAAACATATACTGATTGACATAAACATGCGGGTTTACAAAGATATAAAGCCTGCTAATGCCTTAAATGCAATTAAATGAAAAATACAAAATCTTTACATATATTCTAAATCTTGAACTGCATGAAATTATTAGCACACTTAACATTCTTTTTCTTTATAGTACCTAACAGCAAAAACAAAACAAAATTATGAATTGCTTTTATTAATTAAATATTTAACCAAATGAAAGGAGGATATAGAAAATTCCGAATGGCCTACCATGTATTTCATAAAAACAATTCCTCAATGCAAAAAAGTGCTATGATATTTTTTTAAAATTCAAGTTGAGTTATTAACATTATTGAACACATTAGCTTAAATAGAAGTAAGTGCGAAATCAGTTAAATAAAAAATGAAACAAAATAAAAATTCTTATTTATTATTAAAACAGCTAATAAAAATTTCCCATTCATTTCTTTAAAATCCCAGTCTGTCCATAGCGACTCTGTCACTTTTGGTACAGAAATGAGTTGTACATTTTTAATTGAAAAAAATAACAGTATAACTTTCTAAGTTAAAAGTGTTGTAATGAGATAATAGAGTTACTATGTATTAATAATAACAGAAGTATTAATACAGTATTGTGCGAAATTTAAACACCAAAATCATTTTTCAATATGCAACCGAGAAATTATATAAAAGGAGGTTTTTTGGGACCAGTACAATCAAAATCAACTCAGTATAAAGTATCTCTGTATCTGAAGTCACGTATAACGCAGGGAGTGCGCAGTGAAGGACAACTTAGAAAAAAAAAAAGAAAGACAGGCATTCGCTACAAGAAGTAGTGAGATCATAAATGCAATGTAATTGCAAGTAACACCGTGACGCATGTTTGTCGAAAATAAACAAATTTGATAAGCTATGTTATTTCACGAATATTGCTCAAGAGTTTGGAAATGACAAAAGTGTTACACCACCAGCTTATAAAGGCTTTCCCAGGACAGATACAGCTATACGATTGTTAGTGGTTAACCAAAAAAAACCAAACAATCCTCAGCAATGACTGATATATCTACATGCATGAGAAAAGAGATCAAAACCAGATGGTGGGCATCATAACTCACACAGCAGCTTTGAAAGGCTATCTGTATCCTAGTTTACTTTGGTCATATGTCTTCATAAAAATGACCTATCCCCCCTCCGTTTCCCCATCCTGAAGGTTGCATACCTTTGGAAAGGACCTATCGGCGGCATTTTTACAATGGTGCATTGAACACAAAGATTGAGCATCTCATCAATAAAGTCACATACTCTTTACCGATGAGAGTTCTTTCAATTTGACCAATGATTTTCGATGCTAGTTATTATGGAAAGAGGTAGGGACATACTTTCATCCCAATAATGTCAGAAGGAGACTGTTGGGATGGCCTCGGCGTGTTTGTCAGGGAGACATTATGATGAACGAACGGATGGAGCTTCACACTTTTGACAGAAGTTCACTTTAAGCAGATCGTTACTGTGATAAAGTTATCTTATACCACGTGCGTTTGGTCCGAAGTGCGATTGGTTCTGATTTTGTTCTTATGTATGAGAACGCACAACCACACTAGTCCCATGCTATTCAGAAGTTTCATGAAAGTGAATATATTCGTAGACTGGATTGACAAGCATGCTCGTCTGATTTATATCCCTATGAACATGTATGAAAGGCTTTGAAAAAATATCTGGAGACACGATTCGGAGAAAAGCAGACAACTGACAAAGGTATTCATTGAGGGATGAGAAATCTTACCTCAAAAATTGTTGGATAATATAATATTGAGTTTAAATAGGCCATGTGCCTTGTTGTGACAGGCTCACGCGTCTTTTCTGTAACATAACCTCTGGGTTCTTTGACGGCCAAGATTAATGGCAAATATTTTCCAACCCAAATCCAAGAAGTGAAATGCAATTGTGAAATGCAAAGAAGATAGCTTTTAAAAGAATAGAAGTTTCAATAAGCAGAATGGCAATTTAGAGGAAAGTTATGTTAAGAAGAGATACGAGTGTGAATTGACAGCCTTCATAAAGTTACCGAGATAATCAGCCACATTGATACAAGGTGCATACCATTGCACGCGCGCCCAGGTGCTTCGTACCGTGATAGGACCTTAGCTTGAATTAAGGTAGGACTGATTATTTGATATTAGGACTTGTAATATTATCAGAATTGAAAGTAGGCGGATAATATAATTATTTAGATAAGTGGTCTAAGTTACGCGATCCAGTTTAACTATTGCTGTGTGTTTGGTTTATTAGATTCTCATTTATTAGAATTTATCTAAATTATTAGAGATTTAAGTTATATTCTTAATAAAGTCATATTAAGAGTTTTAAAATGTCTATTCAATTCAACAATCCCACACCTCTAATTCCCGCTGACAATCAAAGATATGGTCACCAAAGAACGACCATATCACAACGTAACCATTGCAGTTAGGGGAGGCCATATTTCTAATTAAAGGACTTTGATTTGTTCTCCGTTTTGATAAGGTAGTTTTTACACCAACGCTATTATGTCAGTACAGTATTTTACTACGTTGCATACTGTATTAGTCCTATTCATTTTTGTGTGCTATTATGCATTTTCCATCCTGAAAGTGAGGGGCGGGCGGACTTTTTCAGGCTACGGGCTACTTCTAATGTTCTTCTAGGTGTTGCGGTCCACCCAGTGGTGTAGGTGTGGCTATTCTATATTCAAAATGTATGTTTTCTTTTCTTAACACTTGGGTCCGACATTGTACCCCTCTTTTAATCTACAAAAACACAAGTAACACAAAATTGTCAAGTTGAATGCTTGGACAACTATGAGCGACTGCTAGACCTTGGAGTGCTGGCGTATTTAGTGCAGCGAGCATAGAACGTACGTGAACAGTGATCGTGGGACATGATATCAACTCGAGAAACCAATCCCGTGAAAGTGCGAGGTGTAAGATGATGTCTCCATACCCAACCCCGAGCAATCCCTGGAAAAACTGATCAACACACTCTCTCCTTCAGTCGTTGTGTAGGAGGAAATTCATTTCTACGGCTGGCATCGCAGTGATCACTTTTTCCCCTACAGCGGCAGCAAACGTGGCATGCGTCATCGTTCGCTTCCAATGAAGGAACAAGTGTCGTTTACACATTTATCGAAGCTTTGCTTAAGTAAACACACTCACCACGCTTGTGCAAATCCGATTCTCCAGTCTACCTGGCGTCGGTGTTCCATAAACATGTTTCTTTTGGTATACGTGTCTTAGGCGGTCACCCCAAAACGTCTTGGCGATCTACCAACTGATCGCGATCGACCTAATACCTATACCTGGCTTTAAGTAATACATTGTGTTTCTGTCATTCGTCTCCTAATTAATTTTTTGCAGAATTGCAGTAAACTCAGAAAATCTACGAAAAATTTCTCTTATAGAAAGGCTTCCATCGCCTTTTGTTCATAATAGAAACATGCATTCAAACAGAATAATAAAAATATACTTTCAAACAGAATAAGTTTCAAATAAAATAGCCGTTTATTAAACGTTTGTTTTCTTTACTTCCCCATAAATGCACAATTTGTGTGTTTCCCTTTAATATGTAAATTGATTGCTCCTTAACATCACATTTAGAAATAACTCAAGCAAATTGGTGACGGACCTTATAATTTTGAGCCACAATAAAGTGACGAGGAGGACACTTGAGCCGCCACAACACTCTCTAAGCTTCTCCACCATATCAACGCAATGATCTTGATTTTCGACAGATTTAACGTGCATCACTCCTGCCACACAGCTCTTTAATGTATCAAACGAAGAACTCATTTAAGATTTCAGAACTGCAAATGAATTAGCAAACATATTTTATCTTTGAAGCTGTTTTCGCGAAATGTACGAGAGCGGGAACTTAACGCGGAACACATTTTAGGGCAGAAAAATGCCTCTATTTTCATGAAAATTCGTAACGAAGTAACTCATACTTTTGTTTAAAATATAGCATTTTTAAAATTTCAAAATATTCCATAAATAATTAATATTTTTCTTAACATGTAAAGGAATAGCTCATTTAGCGTTACCGTAAATGATAAAAAATGGGGAATACACTTTATACCAGAAAAAAATACATGAACTCAAATGCAAATGAGGTGCATGAAAAAATAAGTGATACTCTACAGCAGTTATTTCCAAAGTGGTCTATATAGACCCCCAGGGATCTATGACGACCTGCAAGGGGTCAACGCCAGCGAAAAAGTAATTTGTGTGTCCATGAGGTGTAAAGAGGTCTATGATAGTAGCTCTTATTAAACCAGATCGTGAATTTAATCTTTAAAACAAATTTGATCTAGGGGAAACCAGATTTTACCAATTTAACTTATTTATTTACTAAATTTAGTGATATTAATTTGTGGTTACAGGTGACAGTGTAAAATTTTACTAAGACAAGGACCATTTCAGCATTTTTTTCGAGAATTAAGCTAAAGAAGTATAATATTGGACGTCGAAAATTTTCTCAATTTGTCACAGACAATCTGTCAGAACGTTTTGACCTACGTTCAACATTTTAACAACCTTTACTCAGGTTTCGAAACTAGGTTTGAGATAGCTTTATTTTTTATAGTAATACCACAGTAGATAAATAATATGGTTACATTGAAAAAAATATGTCATATTACAATAGGAATTGATCAGATTTAACGATTTTAATATAAACTTTAGAAACGGATGTCAGCAATTTTGGCTTCAAAAAGACATACCTGTTATTTGTTACGAATTATGCAATATCGTGAGAAAGTTTTTAATTGCTTTTCTAGTGGGAGGGAGTTTTAGTGAGTTCGCCAATCTAAACAAAAAAAAAGGGGGGGGGGGGCACGGGACACACTTACTAACAAAGGAGATTGTATGGTTAATCTTGACTAGATTGATATTAAATGTTGAAAATTTGTTATGGAAGCACCAGATTGATTCCTCTCATTAAAAGCATTTGTTTGTTGTTCAGTCATTTTATATATTGATTAAATTTTAATTTTATTAATTAAAATTTGTTTCTGAAATTTTAATCACCATATTTCAATATAGTTAGAATTTTTAATCTTTTAAAGTAAGTAGCTCTATTCCAGCTGTCAAAAACACATTTAAGTTGATAAATTTGCAAAAATTCAATATTAGGTAAGCAGCAGTAGCGCACAAAGGAATTTTTCAAGGGGGGGTCCAGGGTTGAAAGTCCACCATTCTTATATCATTCTCCTTTTGATTTTGTAGATTTTCGGGAACAAAAAACAGTAAAAACTAATACTTGAATAAATAATTAACATTAATTAATAAAATTAATCATTAATAACAAATATTTAATTAAATTTTGCGTACTATATACTTAGAATTATAATCAATCGAAAAAAAAATCCAGGACTTTGGGAGGGGTCCGGACCCCTAGGACATCCCCCTTGTATGCGCCACTGGTAAGCAGGGGTCTACCCCAAACCGAAAAACATGGCTAGGGGTCTATGAGACAAAAAAGTTAGGGAACCTCTGTTCTACAGGATAGTGAAACTATGACGGATCTATACGTGGCCTTCTAATAAATCCTCTTGGGAAATCTTTGGGCTACCAATTTGCGTTATTCACAACCAACCCTTCGGAAGAAGAGAATTGTGATATGTAAATTAACTTACTATAAGTAGGGAGGTTTTCTAGCTAGGAGGTGAAAAGGAGCGAAGATATACTTGAGACAGGTAAAATTGCTACTAAAGGTATAATATTATAATTATAGAGCTTTGATGATTATTATTAGAAGGAATCCTTAAAGTGACGATAGTTCACTAAGATTGAATTAAGATTAGATTGAATTAGATAATAGGTTTGATCCTTAATTAAGAGAAGGATCAAGTTTCTTAGTCACCTAATCGCTCACGTATTACTGTCATTGTTGCACTTTCACGATTTTCATTGAGACATTCTCTTAATATTAGTTGAAATTGTGTCTGTTCTTACTGTTAAAATAAATAGACTTGTTGAACCATGTCGAATGTTTCTTCTCCCCCCTCACACACACATCTAGGTGCTCACGAGAGAGGCACGGGCTTCTTACAAATATAGAATATAATATTAATATTGGAATACTTAAATATCTGAAAAAATATTCCAAATCCGGGTTATATTCTTTAACATTAACCAAAGACAGCCTTAAGAAATGTAATTAGACTCACAAAAATGCGTAAAACAATAAAATATGTCATTGATCTTCTACAGGTTTTTGAAATTAGAAAATAATGTGAATGTTTGCCCGTTTTTCCAGCCGAAAGAAAATGTTGTAAAATGAAGTTCTATTTTTTAACAATACAAAAAGAAACTGTGACGTCTTCTCACTAGCAGAACTCTCCCCATCTCTAAGTGTCATGATTAATGTTTGGAGGGTCAAGTATCCAGATGGGACATTGTGTCTCAAAAAAAAAGGCACCGGCTGTTCTTTCCTTACACCTGGGGGCATAACACGTATGAACTGTCTCGAAAAATGTCTTTGATGTCGCCACACCTTTCTCTTTTTCCGACCTACAAACGATTGTTAGTCAAAATGCTCCATTGGAAACAAGCTGCGAGTAATAGCCCCTTTGTGTTGGCCCCCTTACACATATGGAACGCAGACAGCTTGAATAGAGAGTACTGTCGGCAAGGCGAGACAAAGAAGCACACTCCGTGAAAATATGACACGACAAGTTATAGCCTTCAGATGTTAGACTCGAGTCCGTTTCGTAGAGGGGATCAAATGTGCCGTCTGATTGTTCTCATGCACCAATGGAGTGGGACTATTATGAGAATAGCCGGATGCAAATGTGTTACAACCGCTAATGAGAGGTGACTGGGGACTGGAAATTGACCCGCCCCTTGAGTTTAAAGGGGTCGGCTCAGAAGAAGAGGGGGACTTCTCGATCTCCAGGAATTGACTGATTATTTATTTATTTACTGTTTTTCAAATTTTGAGTTTGCGGATGCAGTCTCATTCAAGGACCTACGGATGAATTTTGCCGGCTAATGAACCTTGCCTCATGCAGTAATGCAGATTGCCGGGGTCAGCGGCGCAACGGTTGGCATGCAAGAACTGCAATTGAAATAGAGCTTTTTTATAGCATGACCTACGATGTGTGGCATTTTAATATTGAATTAATTGTTATTTATTATTTACTCTAGAAATAAAAGGACTTTGGCGATTAGCTGTGTGACTTTTGGCGCTACCAAGTCACGATGTTACAAGACAAACTTAATAAAAAGTATGGAATGCATTAAGAAAATTATATAATCCTATAATAAAATGCAAGCATTTTAATTTTCCTATTTTAAAATCTGTGCGTTTTGTGAATTGCAGGAAAATCAACTACATATTGATATTTAAACCCGATACTTTCTGGACATTTATTAGATATAAGATAGAGATATTTAGTTTATGTATAGAAATATTTAGCGACAGCCGAAATTGAAAAAAATGAGAATTTTTATATATATAATGCATACACATAAATAAAAAATTCTTCAGAAATTAAATTTAACTTTTTAGAATCCATATATTATAGAAAAATTTTTATGTAGGAAAATGCAAATCCTGTTTTTTTTTTTTTTTTTTTCAGAGTCGTAATTATGTGTTCTGTCCTATTTAATTAGAAGATACACGTTATACTCATCTACTGAAACCAATTGTTAATGTTTATTTGAGTTTCCTGAACTAGTTTATATGAACAAAGTAATGTTTTCAGAGATTTTACATTTATTTTTCAAATAAAGTAAAGGTGAATGAGCGTATATTAATGTTGTAATAGTCGCCCCGCGACGTCAGCGTGAGAGAGTCGGAAGGAAGGTTAGCCATATTCAAAAAACCACATCTATTTATTCACAGTAATGAACAACACAAATTCTATTAATCAAGTTAAGAGATGCACCCAAATACCAAATATGGAAAGCAATAGCGAGGTAGATGAGATATGAGAAGTCTTAGTGAATTGGATCACTTATGTCCAAGCAATATATCTTCTAATTCCAAGCGACCTAATCTAATTTAATTACTGGTTGGCAAATCGTCAATCTCTAATATTACACTAATCAGTTGTGAAGTATTCACGCCACATTTAATCAATCACTGCTATCCATTAGCAGTCTAACCTCTCTCTCTTTTTAACATGAAAGTTTCAGCTTTATATACAAGTCTTAATTTGCATATTCACATCTTCTTCGGAGGAAGGCTTATAATACAATAATTTTTAAAGACCCAGCATTTTCCAAGAGAATTAGTTGAAAGAACGCTGATAGACCCATCACACGTTGCACAGTAAAGCCACACGAGGACTATCGACGACGGCCCTCGTAATTTTGAACCACGGATACAGTCAGGATAATAATGTTTAGTTAACTGCTTTGTGAAATTACGTCACTTCAAGATTTATATATATCAATACACTAATAAAGATACAATTATTTCCCCACATTCAAAAAAATATTTGATTTTATGATGTAAGGAATGAGCGCAAAGTATTTCAGTTAATATACTTTTGTCTTTTCTTTCTTTTTTTTAAACTACATTGTAACTTTTAAAAATGTACCCTTCTTCAAAGCGAATAAATACGATACTCATTAAAAATTCTAACAAATATCCCGTGAAATACGTTTAACATGAAAAAGCTTTAGACAAAATATCGGTTAACACGAAATAATACAACAGTCCCGACAAGGTACTATGGATTTTCATGCATTTTTTTTTTCTTTTAACACGAAACGAAAATCACTTAAAACGAAAAGATTTCCCTTCTGGGAATGAACAAAATACCGGAAACACCAGCCGGATTGGACTGTCTTGCTGTATTATCGGAAAAATTCGTTGCATTATATGAGGATAATGTGTGTACAGCCCCGATTGAGGAGGACAAAGACATTTTGGAGTTCGTTCAATCCTTTAAGAAAATGCCATTGGGGCAGATTCCGACGGCAAAAATGGAAGGAATAATGCAGTTACTGTTCCTACATCATCCAAAATGAGGATCATCATGAAAAATTTTGCACAGTTATTTAAACACACATTCCAATGGTGAAATAAATAACAAAATGGACGATATCGAACAACTTGTTGACAATTTGATGCTAAAAAAGACAATGCAAAGAAAAATCAGATTATATAAATATATATATCAGGTGCACACAAGGGGGGCTGGGGTCCGGACACCCTCCCAAAGCCTTTAGTTTTTTTTTCCGATTGGTTATAATTCTAAGTATATAGAACGTAAAATTTAATTAAGTAGTTTGTTATTAATAATTAATTTTATTAATTAATGCTAATTATTTATTCAATAATTAGTTTTTTAATGTTTTTTTTTTGTTCCCGAATTTTTGATCTTTTAACACGAAAAAATATTTCATCCCTCTCAGTTTCGTGTTAATCGATTTTCACCGTATCTGATATTATCAACTGAAATTGTTTATCTTTTTTACATAATGAAAATAATAAAATTCTGTATTGATTATCTTACATTTTAATCAAACTTGCATCCAAAAATCATCTGTGGAGAAGACTGTAACCTTCCTTGAATTTGTTAACTATATAATTATTACAGACCTAGATTGAAAGATCAAAGTTCAAAAGGACCGAAATAAAAATGTCTCTGGGTTCAAAACAAATGTGACAAATCTGGTTTTAATACCAGAAAGTGTTTCTAAAATGTTTCGTTAATGAGGAAATTAATATGGAGATGGCATAATGATATCTCGAAACATGTTTTTAATGGAGGATAAAAAATAAGTAAAATAGGTCTTATTCCCTGATGCAATTTCTTAATCTCTTCGAATGGAATCAATGTACGCATGGAAAAGTGGTTATAAATCGAAATGTGAGATAAGAACATAAAAGCAAAAAAAAAAAAAACGTATTTCGTCTAAGTTGTATGCGCTAATCTAACGGTATAAAATTTTTCAGTTAACTGAATATTTTATGTGAGTTTATTTCACTTATGTATAATAAAAAATAACCTCGTCTGAATTTCGTTTAATATGTTTGAATTAAGATTTCTTTTCATTTTTATTTTCTGAACAGTAATGGATGTTTTCAGGTACCGTTCCTGCGTATATAAGGCGCACCTATACTTTCAAACTGCTTTTCTTAAGTTTTAGGTATCTTCACCATGTAACGCTCACCTTTTTTTCTTTTTTTTTTAATGAAGAAACCTGAAATTTATATGTGCAAGGATCTTATATTTTGATGTCTAGATAAAGTATGTGAGTGGTTAGTAAAACTATAGAATGAAATAAAACCTGTTATTATTAAAAATTCGTTTAAAAAGATGTAATATATCTAACAGTCTAGATCACGGGTACTCAACCATTTTTTTCTGCTGGGCTGTATACATATGTCAGCTATTTCATGCGGGCCGCAAACATATGTTAGTTATTTCACATGGGCCGCAACATGAGGATAAATGGGGAGGGGGGAGACCAAGATAAAAAACATTGGAAATTTAAAATGTGGAAAATTGATCAAAAAATATTATAACTCCTGGGTTTTTATTATTATTATTATTGTTATTATTTTATTTTTGTCACTAATACAAAATTAGAAGCATTTAAGAAACACTCCTTCACAATTTCTGCATCAGTAAACGGTTTCATATAATTACCAATAATATAACAAACTTCATAGGATGTCTTTGTTACCACTGTGATATTACCACTGACAAAGCACTTTGTTGCTGTTGCAAAGATTATTCAAGAAAGCCTATTTATCACCTCTTGAAAGAGATCTTCGAGGAAAAGTGCCATTGAATGATTTCTGTTTAATGGTATTTTTAAATACAGCACTGTCGTGACAAATCAAACAATTACTGATCCATGTTTGTTTTTCACTACACAAAATAGTCAATCTCCCAATCGTCTTGGAAATATATATTTTCTTTGAATAGTTTTCGCTTGCAATGTATGAAAGATAGTTAAAAATTAGTTTCCCCCATAAAATGATTGCTGTTCCAATGTTGTCTGTAATCACTAACTGTAACCGCTCCGAATAGAAAAAGAATATCAATTCGTACCTGTACGACACAGACAGCAAAAAGCAAAATTGGTATTGTATTGGATTTCTTGACAAAGAATTTCACACCAAATTTTTAATACAATATTTTTAAATAAATGAATTTCTCAGAGCAATGGGCCTTGATCGGGGCATTTAAAAAAGCTCGGTGGGTCATAGGTTGAGTATCGCTGGTCTAGATTGCATAGAAGCTGATAATTTATTTAAGAATCAGAACAATAGAGCTGGCGAAGATAAAACAGAATTCGAAGATATGCCTGTGGATACAACGAAAGATGAATATGACAAACTTTTTTGTTACCCAATAATGAAAGCTCATAAGTTTAGTTCATTTCTTTTAAATAAACAATATTTAGATACCATAAAAACCGGCGTATTAAGCGCACTTTGAACACAAAAAATAAGATCGAAATTTACGGGTGAGCGTTATACGCTGGGTATAAAAATGACAGTTTTAAAAATAAAAAAAAGATGAGCATAGAAAAAAATTAGACTTTCACATACATCAAAATATGGTTTATTTAAATTAAAGACATACCTTATGAACTTAAAGGGATGTAGTTCTAGTAATATGCTATTTTTTTCTAAAGCTTGGACTAATATCTGAAAAAAATGGCTTCAAAACATAAGAGCATTGCGCACGTACATTTCAGATTTCTTCATAAAAAAAAAAAAGGGGGGGGGGTAAGTTATGCGGCGAATATAGCTAAAATATTAAAAAGTGCAGTTTGAAAGTATAGATGTGCGTTATACGACGAATTTTACGGTATATATGTGTAGAAATCTTTTTTTTTTTTTTTTGTACATTTTTAAAGCTATTATTTTTATATCCATGCGTATAAAGCTCACCCGCAAATTTCTAACTCATTTTTAGAGTTAAAAGTGCGCATTATATCCCGGAATATGGGAGAAATTTATTGATGCTTGCAATCGATCATATTTAAGTTGTGCTAATTAAAATGACAAAAGTAATACAAAATAACTTTTATCAGTTTGGAATAAAAGTTCCTTTTAATGATTCTGAAGTCTTTTTGAAAAGAGTTCGTAAGCAAGAGGATAGAAATTTTTTTTAAAAGTCACTTTTATAAAATTTAATTAGATTTTATTTTTTTTTAACTCAGAAAGCAATGTTTTCCCATGATGTAATAAAACGGTTGTAATAAAATGAAATCTGTCAAAAGAAATTCAAGAAAGTTACACAGTTAAGGAATATATAAAATGTATAGCGTAAATTTATCCTTTCTGAATATATGATTAAGGTATCCGACTACGTTCGGAGCAGTGATTTTGAAAAGCTTATAAATGGATAATATTTATGATATTTAGTGTCACTTAGATTAGAAAACATGTATAAAATTAATTTAAGAATATTATTACAAAAAAAAATTATTTAAGTAGAATATTTTGACAAAAAATGAACATAGAATGACCCATTTTCAAAACATTCTCCTTTTGTGAAAAATGCTTCTATTATATAATTATATTTTTACTGTATATATATCTCAGACCTCTGTACAGAGGCTGAACTAGAATTTTTGAAATATATAGCTTAGAAGTGAATTTATCCATATTTTACTACAACAGAGGGGAGAAATTTTAAGAAAAAAACGCCGATAATTATTTCGATGGGTGGTAACTCTGAAAATAATGTGAATTTTTCAAAATTCCTAGTTCAGACTCTCTGAAGAAGTCTTTACTTTATATAAGCAAAATATTATTATTATAGAAGCAATTTTTATAAAAGAAGAACGTTTTGAAAAAGTTATTCAAAGTTAATTTTTTGCCAAAATATTGTATTTCAATAATTTTTTTCGTCATAATGTCTTTAAAACTATTTTATTCATGTATTCTAATGTAAGTGACACTAAATATCTTGAAAATTATCCATTTATGCACTTTTTAAAATCACGGTTTCCGAACGTAGTCGGATACCTTAAATAACCAACTGAGAGAGAAGTTCACACACTTACACTCTCTTTTGTGGCCGACATTATTCTGTCAAATCATGGATTCAAGTCTGACGGCATTGAAGAACTGCCGTGCTGAGAGAGGCATGTTAAGATTGGTTATAAAACATGTAAATAGAGCCCGAATTAAGAATATTTTTTTCATACAGAAAGGACTGAAACATTAATACTATATTCTGGCTTCGCTATCCTATAAAGATCAACATATTATATTTTACTAATCATTTTTATCTGAGTTTTGATCCAGTTTTTCTGGTATAAAATGCGTTTTACATTTTTTTTTCTCCTATACCGTAATGTTAAATGAGCTGTTCCTTTACGTGTAAAATTTTTAAAAAAATACTTATTTATGGAATACTTCGAAATATTTTAAGAACGCTATATGATGAAAACAGATGTACGAATCATAATGTTGCAAATTTTCATGAAAATGTAGACATTTTTCTGTCTGAAAATGGTTTATATATATAGTTATTCGTTTATATATTTAGTTTACGTCAGGGAAGGCGAACCTTTTTGAGACGTGGGTCAAATTTTGTTCATATTTTTTTTTAGTTCTACCTCCTGGGTCACTAATGCCCATTTGCACCAGAGTTAAGTTAAAAAAATTTTAACACAGTATTTTTAAAACTAAACATCTTTAAATTCAATTGGCTTATAACGGGTAAAAAAGGGAGCTATGGAAGTCTCTTTCTACAAACATAACTAATTAAAGTGCCTTTTATCTGAAGAAAGTGCTTTAAATAGGGTTTTTTTGCTTTGGTTTTCGATTGTTTTTCAACAAACAAAATGTGAGCAAAATTATACACTTTATTTGACATTTTGTAAACACTTGCTTTATTTCAAATAATGCATACTTTCATATACATTTGTTGTCATTCGCGTAGCTTTGGAACCAGCGATGTAGCGAGCTCGATGATAGGCCGCCCCCCCGGGGCTTCAGGAGCCCAAAAATATGTAAGAAGAGATCATAAAATATAAATATTGAGAACACACTGAAAAGGGCCTCCAAAGAATTTGGATACGGGGTCCACTTAGGACTAACTACGCCAGTGTTTGGAACTGTAATGATCAAACTGAAGATTATAGACCACATTTAAATTGCATTTGTGTCAATGGGCTTGAAAAATCCAAATAGAATATAAATAGTCCACACAAATTAGAAAATCTTCATAAACCCTCGTAAGCAAACAAGTGGTTGCCTAACAATCGTGGGTCAGTTAAAAAACTTGCGTGGGTCAGTGTCTGACCCACGGGTCATAGGGTTCGCCATCACTGGTTTACGTCTTCGTACATTTGGCGATGACAACCTTAAATATGTAGAGACTCAAAATCTCCCGTTGACGTGGTGTAGTAGTTTGGAGGGGAGAGTGCCAGATCGGGTGTCGTCATCGTCGCTTGACCATGGTTCAAAATTACTAAGTCTGTCGCCAACAGTTATCGTAATGCTTTGAAGTGCGACCGTAATAACCTATCAATCAATGAGTCATCTCTTCTGGAGATACACATTAAACCTATTTTAAAATAATTAAGTTTCTAATGGTTAATTTCATGCTTGTAAGATATAACAGAAATATTTGAAAATAAAAGAAATACGACAAAAATATACGTATTAAAAATGAGTACGTAACGGGTTCTATTCAGGCTTATACTAATCCTCTTGGGGAAAATACTCTTTTTAACTGTGATATTTGTTTAAAAACCGCTTTCCGCACAAATCAGTTGGTTTTATGCAAATGCAACTTCTATTTAAGTGCCAGTCGTTGAGTAGGTGGGGAAATGGGGGAGTGAGTGAATATTAACGTCACACTGTTCAGTTACACGAGGACTTTTGGGGACGGATCACGTAATTTTGAACCATGGTCAAGTGACGTGGACGACACCTGAGCTGCCCCCCTCCTCTCTTAACTACTACACCACACCATTGGGAGAACGTTTGAGCTCTCGGCAGATTTAACGTAAATGGCACCCCTACAGGGCGGGTCTTCAGTCGCACTGGTCTCGAACTCGTGACAAGGACAGCCACGATCCGATACATTGACCACTCGGCTACAGTGGCCAAGTGGGGTAATGGTTAAGAGCTGTTCGTAAACTAAAATCCAAGTGTTGGCGACTGGTGGTCGCGTATCGTAAGGTTAACAAAAAACAAAAAAATAGAAAGAGAATCCATAGAATAGTGGAAGGAGTCAACTTTACGGCTGAACGAGCTATCAGTCTGAAAGCTGGACCATTCAAGAGGTTTAAGAATGATAAGTACCTTACATAACTTTGATGTATAAATTCGGGTTAGAGCTTATTGCTCCTCAGGTTTAGTTATTAAAGTGCATTCCTAAAGTCTGAAAGGTTGAATAAAATTAGTTTTTCTAAGATAATATCTGCTTCTTACTCAAACCCTCTCATACCCGCGATCTCCGGGTTGCAAGCACATAGCACAATGTTTAGAAAACGATTCTACAGCCACTTTAATTTCGGATTTTTATTTCGGCATCATCTCGAACTCTAGCCATATTCAACTTTTGGCGCAATGTACAATCTCATAGATAAAAATGAAGCTACGTTTAAAAATATTTCAAAAGCACCATACAATTCATTACTCAGAAGAGGGAAAAACAGCTAGTTAGCGTTCGCAAGCGCAATTTACTGCGTCCCCTTTTGGAGTGTCTCCGTCGGACAGCGACATCCACTGCTCGCGGCCATATGTCATTAGAGAGGGGGTCCACATTACTTTAGTTCATATATAACCGTGACTTATAATCATCGCATCATAGAGCAGCGATTAATGAAAGACGGCGTCCACTTTTCCCTTTGTTTTTTGTTGCTCTCTCTCGAATTCCTGAATTTTAGAGAAGGCTTATTATGCCGAAGGTGAGCGGGGGAAGAGATGCAGGCTGCAGATAGGTGTACGGGTGGGGTCCCTATGACATATCGTTTGGGTTTTGGGTTTTTATGGGGTTTTAATGCATGAGCTTGGGACAATTTGGGGGATGATATCAACCGCGAGCGCAATCGAGAGTTATGAGGAGCCTTGATGGTAGATGGGGTCCTGTATAATTTGAATGAAGTTTCCCACCGGCGACGATTTTGGTTGCCACTGCACAGGTGACGTAAGAATATAGAACAATATTATATCATTGGGGTGTGAGTGGTTTCGAAAAGTTTTCCATGTTACACTTGTTTGTAAAACTGTATTTGTTATTAAGGCATCTGAATTAAAATTAAAATATTTTGTTGACAATATTGTTGTAAAATTGCAAACAAAACAATCATTACTTAGTGTTCTTTTTTAATTTACTTTTATAGATGATAAAAAGGCTTAGTAACGCGATATTGGTTTTAATATATCATAAAAATTCAAAAGGAAAAAAAACACAGAATTGTAAAATCCAGAAAATATATATTTGTAACCACTTTCGTCATAATAACTGTAACTGACCGTTTTCAAGCAGCAGAAGCGTCCTCTAGCTACCATATATCTGTAGTAGAGGCCAGGGGAGGAGAGAATGTGGTCACGATGAAAAACCGTCCATTTTCTTTGCACATTATTTTTTTAATGATTATGTGTCATCTTTGTTTTACCTGACTTAAAATTAAAAAAATAAATGTGTTACACTAAAGGAGATTTCAGAACTCCAAATTTACCACTTTTAGTTTAATATTTAACATCCAACACTCTACATCAGAGGTTCCCTAACTTTTTTGTCTCATAGACCCCTAGCCATGTTTTTAGGTTTGGGGTAGACCCCTGCTTACCTAATATTGAATTTTTGCAAATTTATCAACTTAAATGTTTTTTTGACAGCTGGTATAGAGCTTCTTACTTTAAAAGATTAAAAATTCTAACTGTAGTAAAATATAGTGATTAAATTTGAGAAACAAATTTTAATTAACGAAATTAAAATTTAATTAATACAAAAAATGACTGAACAACAAACAAATGCTTTTAATAAGAGGGATCAATTTGGTGCTTCCACAACAAATTTTCAACATTTAATATCAATCTAGTCAAGCTTAACCATAAAATCTCCTTTGTTAGTAAGTGTGTCCAGTTTTTTCCCCCTCCCCCCTTTTTTTGAGAATGGCGAATTCACTTAAACTTCCTCTCACTAGAAAACAATTAAAAACTTTCTCACGATTTTGCATAATTCTCAACAAATAACAGGTATGTCTTTTTGAAGCCAAAATTGCTGACATCCGTTTCTAAAGTTTATTTTAAAATCGTTAAATCTGATCAGCTCCTATTGTAATATGACATATTTTTTTCAATGTAACCATATTAATTATTTGTCTACTGTGGTATTACTATAAAAAAAAGTTATCTTAAACCTAGTTTCGAAACCTGAGTAAAGGTCATTAAAATGTTGAGCGTAGGTTAAAACGTCCTGATAGATTGTCTGTGACAAATTGAGAAAATGTTCGACGTCCAATGATATACTTCGTTATCTTAATTCTGGAAAGAAATGCTGAATGGTCCTTGTCTTAATAAAATTTACACTGTCACCTGTAACCACAGATTAACCTCACTAAATTTTGTAAATAAATCAGTTAAATTGGTAAAATCTGGTTTCCACTAGATCAAATTTATATTAAAGACTAAAGTCACGATCTGGTTTAATGACAGCTACTATCATAGCCCCCCCCCCCCATTACACCTCATGGACCCTCAAATTACTTTGTCGCTGGCGTTGACCCTTTGCAGGTCGTCATAGACTCTTGGGGGTCTATATAAACCACTTTGGGAATCACTGCTCTACATCTTCTCTCTATTTTTTGAACGTTCAAATTTCTTAAGTTTAAAAAGGAATTTCTGATAGATATTACAGACAAATTCATCTACAATAGTTAAATATTCCGAGAAAACACCCTCCATATTTTAAAACTAAAGTAAACCGAAAAGAAGAATTCTTGTAATTCAAATTTGTTCTTGTAAAATTGAATCTATTTGGTAAAGTAAGTTCGTAAATAAAGAAATGAAATTTAAAGATGAGAGAAAAACTAACATATTTTGGTTGTTAAGGTTTCAAACAAGTAATACTTAAAATAAGTAATTGAAATATATAAGAGCAGGAAGAATAAGACAAAAGAGCTTAAAGTCTGGATTTTAATGCATACAAAGTAAATATAATATGTACACATGTATCTGATTTCAAGTGTAAGAGGAATCTCTTAGACTTAATTTTTTGAAGAAAGAGGGGGGAGGGAAGATAAAAGAAACAAAATCACTTAATTTGAAAAAAATGTGTAATCTATTTTATTCCACAACATATTTAAATCAATGGCTAAATGCTACCAAACCTTTAAAAATTAAAGGTAAATTCCTGAATAGATAATTTATTTATTTTAAACTCTTTTTTTTAAAAAAAATAACTAAAATAATTCGACATAATGTAAGAAGGTAAGAATGTATAAAATATTTAAAATTAAATTAAGCTATTTCAGAGTGAAAAATTGCTAAATACATTCAGAATCAAAATTCAAACCCATTGTGTAGAAATGTTCTTAAAAAATGCAGGTAAAAATAGATTTAAGAGCAGGATTTTAGCCGGTTTAAAAAAAAAAAAAGAAATGTTTTACGCAAGTTTAGGGGGAAAACGGGAGGGATTAAAATACCTGTATGTTATATTTAGGTATGTTTATATACACGCACACACTTGTATATAGAACTTAGACATTAGTTTCTTAGCTACAATTGAGATATAAGTATTTTTAATATTAATGAAAAATAACGGAAAACTTGTATTTTTATATATAAATTTTACTAATATATATTAAATAGCTTTAAAAGAATGAAATTAAACTTTTCTTTCCAACTTTATGTGAAGTCTACTAAAAACTCCTACAAAGAGACATTAATGATTGTAAAAAAAAATAAATTAATGATGGCTATTTTTTTAAGAAATTTAAACAAAGGATGTAATTTATTCTATTGATAATACACAAATGAGACTATTAGCTAATTTTTTTCTTTACCTTTCAGAATTGTAACCACAATAACAATTACACAGATAATGAAACGTACAATTTAAATGAATGTTTAGCTGAAATGGCAAAGAAAAAAAAAGAAAGTAAAGTCACATAAAGCTAAATTTATCGTAGAAAATTACAAAGACAAATATGCTCTTTAAAGGCAGGATGCTCATCTCAAACGAGCTGAATGAAAAATGAGGTCGGTGGCTTGTTCCCCAAAACTCCTTCGTATTGTATAAATACGTTAAGCATGTACTTTAGATATGTTTTTTACTGAACAGTTTTCAAAAAACAATTAAGGCTATAATTAATTTAAAACAAAGCATTTTACTCTTTTTTTTTTCCCCCTCCAAAAACTTACAATATAAATGAGAATCCCCCTTCCTTTTTAAGAACTATTAGGTTATTTTTTTCTCGAATTCAGTAAAAGCAGTTCTATGAAAAGTGCTCGTTAGTCGCTGAGAGTTAGAGTCTGCCATAAATGTCAGGCTAACACGCTGAAAATTACGCCGAGGAACGCATTAAACACACAATAAAGAAAATTCTTTTTCCGGTCTCCCACGCCCACGGTTTTTCAAGAACTCCTGCCCTGGAGGGCTTTTGATCAAAAACTAAAGGCCCAAAATCAGGTGCTCTTATCAGCAAGAACACTCATTAAAGTCAAAGCGAGTCTCCTCTCATTTGTATTTCATACGGGTGGTTATAGAAAGAAGAGCAACGGATGCTTGTCGAAGGGAAGTCGGGTTCTGATTTATTGGCTGATATTAAATCCAGCATTTTTTCGTCTCGAAACGCCTTCTTGGAAAAAAAATTGCGCCACGAGGCTACCGATTAAACGTCGAGTTTGACCTCTGAGTTATTTTGAAACTTAGTTTGCCATGAGAAATTATTTACAGCGATGTAAATCAGTTTTTAGTATGAGAGCACGCAAAAGTGACATAAAATGGGAAAAGAGACATTAGATATTGGTTAAACGTAACTAAATAAACATAAAATACGTTTAATATCCTTTAAAATTGAAAGTGTTCTCATTAGAACAATTTAGGCTTAAAATATCCGACTATTTGCGACAACTTTTTCTTAAAGAAATGGATATATGGAAATTTTTTGTGGTTTTTTTAGATTTATTTAGTACATTTTAAGAAAAAATTGCTGAAATTAAGAAGAGAAAAAGAAATTATTTTTACTAAAATGGGAAAAAAATTGGTCAAAATTTACAAAAAATTACATAAACGTGGCCCATTCTGTACAAAAAGTTTTATGAACAAATTTTTGATTCTTCAATTTTGATGTGTTACTTTCTTTTTTTTTTTTAAAAAAAAATGACCTTCAGGATAAGAAATATTTTAATTTTTGCAAAATCTATAGCACTTTATTTTAGTTATTATATGAAATTGCATAAAAAAAAATAGTGATTATATTTACGTACAGGGCTGCAAATTTTGTAATAAAACAGTGATTTATAAATCTAAAGTTTAAAACACTTCTACTATTGCACAGAACATACTTAAAAAATTTCAGTTAATTATTCTTAAAACTTTTTGAGCAATCACTGTCCCGTTTGAGTTTTTCGAAAAAAACACATTTCGAGTAAAACGCATTTTAAAGTATGACATCTTGCTTAAAGTAGTGGCATTTGCTTTCACTAAAACAAGTGTAGTTTTTGTTCTTGAGAATGGAAAATAAAGAACTTCGTATTTTTACAAAGCTAATAAGACGGTCTATAAAATAAATTTTTAATAAATGTTAATTTTTGAAAAAATTCATGATTTTAGGGTAGTCGGGTACCTTAACGAGGATGTATGGTGGCGCCCCAATGATAAATCTATAGGAAATATCTAAATTTTGATAGCTTTCATTACATGTAAAAAGCTTTTAATTTCTGTGCTCGAGTTTCTATTTAGGTAAGAACTCCCAGTTTGAAGTACTTTTGAACATTTTTAAACTACTCCAATATTATGTAAGATATATAGCAATATTTATAAAAAAAATTTCTTATATTGCATTTTGAATTACACTCGAAGGCGAATGGCAATATATTAAGTTAGAAAATGTCTTTTCTATGACTCGGTTTCATTTTCAATTGGTATAGAAATGTTTCTTAAAACAACACTTGAAGGCAGAAAATTTATTTCTCATCTCATCTAGAAGTATTCACCATTACGTTTTTATTCATTAAATGCAATTTTTTGAACAATTTAAAAATGCCCACTTCCACTTTTTCAAATTTTATAAAAATTGATTGTAACTTGGCCTCTAGGTAGCGTAGAAATAAAAAAAAAAGTATGTTTTGTAAAGTCAAAAGACAGCTCTATTTCAGTGTTTCTCAAATTGTGGTGCGCGCCCCCCTAGAGGGTCGTGGAAGCCTATTGAAAAGTCTAAAACAAAAGATTATTTAAAAAAACGTATTAATTTACTGAAAGTAAACAAACAAAATACATTCTGACGTAATACACTTCTAAATGTATTAGTACTGGGTAATGTATTTATGTATTTTAACAATAAATTTAACTATACTAAGTTAAGAACAACATTAATAATTACCAATGACTATATGGACTTGTCATATATATAATTACATAAAAAAATAAACACTTATCTTGATAATTTGTACGGTCTATAATCAATCCCTTAGCTGCGGATTAAAAGTTACGCGATTCACTCCCCAGTATATATGATGTATTGGGGGGGGGGGTCTTTTATTGCATTCCAAAACCTTCAGAACAATTTTATGGATATCAGTGAATAGAAAAGATCATACTTTGGAAAGACGGATGTATATACGTCGGGGGCAATTAACGCTTTAGCTGAGCAAGACGTTTTTTTACGCCGGTGGCAAGAGGTTAAAATCATATTGTAGCTTTAGCGTCAAAATACAGGTGTTTTTTTTAAATTAAAGACATTATTATTATACGGGGGGCGATGAAACTTATGATTGAATATTGGGTTGCAAATATTGAAACATTCAGAAGCACTGCTCTATTCAATAAAATAAAAAACAAAACATATGTGTTTTGACCGCATTTGCTCATTTCAGCGTGCTCTGTTACCTGAAGTTAATCTTTATTCTGGCATTTTTTCATTTATTATAATATATAAAGGTTTTATTCATCTCTTTTAAGTTTTCTCTTCCTTGAAAGTTTACGGCTATTTATTTTTACCAAACACTACAGTCTGCTTAACATAGCCAATAACAGAACGATTATCAAATGACAAGATCGATATCTGAATAGGCACCCCACTCTCTACATCCACGCAACGCCAACGTGAAGATTTCTGGATCGCTACAAATTTTACATGCATTATCCTTTCTATACGATAATCTCTAAAGGAATGATTATAATAAGTATGGCAATAAAGGCAGTTCCATAACTGGAAAAAGAAAGTATGAGTGATAGTTTTGGTGTAATAGTCACATTTTTTTTTTCTTGCGTATCTCTCTCAATTCGATATATTCTAACATTTTAATTGTTTGCTTTCAATTAAAAAAAAAAACTTTGACTTCATTAACTAAATTTAGTTGTAAAAGCCTGGTAGAAGCTTTGTTTGTCAAAACGGTTATTTGTCATGATGTATGCATTTACGTTATAAAATGAATATCTTCTGGTAAAGAATATTACTTATAAATTTGATTTCGTTAATAATATTGATTTACGATAGTCCATAATTAATTCTAAAGGAAAAGAACAAAAATGTGCTCCCTCTTTTTAAAAAGGAATTTGCACATGGATATGCGTTGGATACTCAAACGAACTGGATGAATTATTTACTAAAAACTTTTAAGTCCAGTGACTTGAAAAATATATTTACATTCTTACATGGTTGAAATTTTAGCACTGAATTCTTTTTATACAAAGAATAGAACACAGGAACTACTTTATTAATAGAAAAATCGATGTTTTAAGTAGAGATCTAGCTAAAACTGCAATACCTTTATTGTGTATTATCATTTTTAAATTTAATCTGAGATTTTTCAAATTTATTTAACAAAGATACATATAATTTGTATGGATCTGTTGCCAATGTAATATTTACTCTGAAAATAAATGTACAAAATAGTCATAATAAAAGTAAAATTTAATTGTAACATTTCTGTAAGCAGCTCCTTCACAATGAGATATAGTAAAGGAGAAAAGCGACTGACTCATTCACTCACTCATAACGATATCTCCGGATCTATTAAACCTACAGACTTAAAATTCGGTAGGCATGTTCCTTTTATAAAGTACAGGTCTAATAAGAACGAATTTTCCGAAAATTGATCACAAGAGGCGTTACGAAAGCTTAAGGGGCGTTAGAGATAACTATTCCCTATTCTTGAACGGTTCTACCTACAAATTTGAAATTTAGTATGCACATCCCTCTCATGAAGTAGAGATTCGCTACAAAAAAAGTTTTGTTGGATTAAAATTAACTGAGAGTGTGTCTAACCGAAATCGACTCTCAAAGGAAGCTACGGGACTTAACATTGATAAAAAAATATTCCGTTTTTGAACTATTAGATTTAGACTTGAAATTTGGTAAGCATGTTTATTTTATTGAGTGTAAATCTACTAAAAATGGGTTTTCCGGAAATGCACTTTGGAGGAGCCGATTACGAGAGCATAAAAGATATTTCTACTTTAATTTTAGAAGTTATTTAGAAGTCCTATTTTTTAAAATCAAGAGGTGAGACTTATAAGAATGTTTTTCAATACAATCGAATGCTTAATGCTAATACTTAGATTTCAGTAATTTTTATATATATATAAGCAATATATATTCGTACAAAGTCATGAAGTACCCAGAGAAGTAAGAGAGTAATGGCTAGTGTGATATAACTGCTTAAATAGAGAAATTATCCTTTCCTTTTGAATTATCCTTTTATCAGAAATATTTTTATTTTTTAAATTTCTGAAAGTAGTGATTGAAGTGTAGAACAATTAAATAAATGTACAAATTTCGATAACTGAAACATTAATAAAACAAGTTACAAATTCAACTAAATATAATTACTGACTTCTCATGCATTCAATATAATTTCCTTCCAAATGATTCTAAACTTTATATCTAATAGTTAAATATAGTTTATCATTTAAACTCTCTCTCTCTCTCTCTTCAAATTTAATTTTCATTCTTTACGGATATATGTAAAATACTCCTAAATAAGTAATATGTTACATCTGAGCCATGTATATATCGAAACATTGAAACTCTTATGAAAAATTATCAAAAAGATTATTCAAATTAATTATTACAGATACTTACCATTACGAGGTTGATATATAAGGACTTTTTTATTACCCAAATTTATAAGTGTATGATCCGAAATGTCATTGTACTTTTATTCAATATATTTGACCACGATAACTGAGTGGTTATGGTCGAAGCTAGCGTTGTAGAGTCTTAAGTTTGAACCCTAGTATCATTGAACACAAAGTGGGATAAGGAGTGAGGGAATATTAACGTCGCACTATTCAGCTACTCGAGGGCTTTGGGCAACGGACCTCGTAATTCTGAACCATTGTCAAGTGACGAGCCCGACACCCGAAATGGCAACCCTTGTCCTAACTTCCACATCAACGGGGGGATGTTTGAGCATCGATTGATTTAACGTGCATCGCTCCCCTACACGGCGGGTCATCAGCGGCACTAGGCTCGAACTCATGACAAGCCGACCACGAGTCCGTTTCCTTGACCACTAGCTACCGCGGCCACTATGGGATAAAGAACTGATGCACGCGCGTTAAATTTATGGAGGCTCAAAGCCCTCAAGTTGACTTGGTGTGAATATTTGGAGTTGGCTTCCAGCTCTGGTGTCGTTATCATTATTTGAAAGGTTCAGAATTACGATGTCCTTCGCCAATAGTCCTCGCATTGCTTCGAATTGTTAATAAAAACTAAATTTATCCAAATATATGTGTCTTAATATTCGACAAGTATAATTTTTGTACTTCATACGTTAAAGTTGGAATTCCATTTAGAATTACAGAACAGAAAACGAAATATGGTATGATACATATATATATAATCTCAGGTTATACACTTTCCTGATTAAAATCAATGAATCGTATAATGAAATACACAAAGTACTTCTTTATACACTAGGGAACTTAAAATTAGATTTTAAATAAGATACTTAATATTTGGGCACTTTCTTCTGAAAAATTACTCAAGCTTGGGGTGTATTCTTGAACATTAGATTGATGACAGCTTTTAACACACTAAAACGAATTTTCGTTTTCTTCGGTATTTATATATAATTCAAAATACATTTTTCAGTGGACTTTTCGGGTATTAAGTAGTTAGTAAATATGAACGTAAATATTTTGTAAAGAGGAATGAATCTGAACGTCAAAATAAATTATCTTTTTAGAACTGACAAAGATTGGCTAAAATGTTTTAAGTTACTGATGTAATATTACTCTTTGCTTTCTCTCTATTGGAACGTAGTATGTAGAAATGTCACTAGATGGCAGCAGTAAAATCCAAACCAGGAGAAAAACCATTTATTAAACGCCATCCTTGTATTAGTTAATGTACATGCAATGCTATTAAAATTGAACAACAAAAATAACTCATATTAATGTGATGAAAATATTGAATGCGCATAAGGTATATATCATTATTTTATTTTTCTCCTTCGAAAATATCAAAATTAATTTTTAGTTACACAGTTCAGTTGAAGCTATTTTATTGAAACCAAGAGCACTTTTCGATAAACAATTAGTTATTTAATATATTTTTCTTATAGCAGTGTTTCAGTTAGCATAAAAATAATGCGTTTGTTTTGTTTAAGTTTTTTGCAAAAAAAAAGATATCTTTTAATAATTTTTAATTTACTTGAAGAAATGTCTGTGATTCAGAAAAATATTACTGTGGTCATGTAAATCGGATGAATCATCAGCATTTCTGTAGAAACAAAACGATTATTAAACTTTTGGCAACTACAATATTTTTTTCTTTTCATAAATGCTTTAAATTCCTTCTTTTTTAATGTATTATCTTAACCCTTTTTAGGGCCTTTTTTTCTAGCGATGGTAAGTTAAAATACTTTGAGATTGAAATTAACTTAAGAAAAGAAATTCATATTTAACTTAGATAAAGTTGAAGTTTAATTTTTTAGACCCTTTTTTGGTGGATAATATGTTTACCAACGTCCATTGCATATTATTAAAAAAAAAAAAAAGGATATTTTGCACTCTTTTTTTTACATTTTTCTACATGAAATTAATATCATATTATGTAAATACTATATTCTGAGAAAAAGGAATTGCAAAATAGATACAATTTATATTTATAGATGATGATGAAATTAAGAATTTATACATACTACTTTCCATGATTTTTATGAAAACAAAGATCAGCGTGTAGTAAATACCACAAATGTATAAACTAAGCTTTGCAAATAGATATAGGTTTGTAATAGGCATTGCTAATTAAATAAAAGAAAATGATACAGAGAAATGGGGGTAAGTATACTTCCCATGGTCTTATAAGGGATTAAAATAATTTTTTTAAATGTGCCTTTAAAATCTTTTCAGATATTTTACTATTATATTTTTTATCACTGTATCAGTCATTAAATATTGGAATTCATTGAACCTATCACACATTTTCATCTATTCCAGTGGTCTTCAAATTGTGTTCCAGGAAACCCTGAGGTTCCACAAGACATACCCAGGGGGTTCCACGCATCACAATAAAAAAAATCGAAAAGAAACTTACAAATGTGTATGCAAAATGGATTAATGTTCTCTATAAAATTTGTATACCCACAAGAATTTAAAGCTCATCTCTGTCATTAAGAAACTTAAGAATTCTGTTTATGCAAGATAACTCTTTTTATTTTGCAATATTTTAAATCTTTGTTAAAACGTTTTTAATATTTTTTGTTACTTTATATCTTTATATATATATATATATATATATATATATATATATATATATATTACCAACTTGATTGTGAATATTTTATTGTTTACTATACCGGGCTCCATGAGATAATTTTATACTCGTTAGTTCAATATCTTGAAAAAATAAATAGTTTTCTAATGGAAAATGCACCTATAATAAAGGAGAGGGAGCAACTTATCGACAATTCAACAGATTCGATGTTAAAAATTTAAATTTAATCAAGAATAGCTCCTAAATTTTATGTTGGAAATTTATACAAAATACACAGTATTTCTCAAAGCATTTTAATGCCATTCAGAACAATGTGTAAAGTGAAAACTCCTTCTTGACGTGAGTGGCTACAATAACAAAGTATAGAGACAAATTAAACTCAGAATATGCAATGAGATTGCAGTTAATCTCAATAGACCTAGACTTCGACAGTTTGGGTGAGAGAAAAAAATGCAAGCACTACTGGCGTAGCTAGCTCTGAGGGGACCCTGTATCAAGGGCGTAGCTACCGCCGTATCAGTAAGAGCTACAGGGGCCCCTGTTGTAAAATTTTGACGCTATCATATACGTTTTATTATTGGAAAAAGGGCCCCCAAGGAATTTTGATACAGGGCCTATTCAAGACTTGCTACGCCAGTGCCCTGTATCAAAATTACTTTGAAGCCCTTTTTTAGATATGGGAGCCCTGTTAGGGGGACTGTAGTTACACATGCCGGGGCCTCGTATCATTGATACGGCGGTAGCTACGCCTCTGGCAAGCAGATATCCTAGTTATACGAAACATAATGCATGGATCACAGATTAATGTTATTACTATTTTAAAAGAAGATTAAAAATGTCACATGCTATACTTTTTTTAATCGCCTTTACATAAAATTTCTATAACATATTGATCTACTTTAAATATTATTTTAAGATATATTCTAAGTGTGTGGGGGGAATAGGGTTCCACGAAAACACTTCTAGTTCTAGGGGTTCCTTGAGTTGAAAAAGTTTAAAGACCACATTGATCTATTCCATGCATTGAGTTTTTATTATCTTTGGGATAGAGGCGAATATAAAGTCCTTCATTAAAAGCAGTAAACAGCCAAACAACCCATCTAAATACTTCATTGAAGGATAATAGCGGGCGAATCTCCCTCGTTGTTTGGTGGAATCTGCAGCGGCCTGTTTTTTAAGCCGTCGAAGATTTATAGCGGGTGTAAAAGTTGTCAATGGGGGAAGGCCGGTAGCCGGATCCTCCTCTTCACCTTTGACCTGTTCTGAGCACGGGTTAATTGAAATGACCCTCGCTTTCCTTTCTTCCATCATTACTTACAGCTCTGCAAATCTTTCGCACTCCTTTTAAGACTTCTTTTTGCTTTTTACGAAGGAGTTAATTTTGAAGATTGACTTAACGAGAACAAAAAAAAATAAGTTTAAGAGGTGCTTTCTTTTTTTACTGTGTTGTTGGTTCTTTAATGGAATCCAGTTTTAAAAATATTAGTACGCCTTTGCTTTTAATAGAGTGGCGATGCCGGAACTAATGTGGTTCATGAAATGTTAGGGGGGAAAATTGGTTTATCGTTAAATGGAGCTATGACAGGCTGTCTTATGGAAACTTGGAGTGAAATAATTAATTATTTAGGAGTTTGCATTGCGTAAATTAACATCCCCGTTTCCTTTCCTGTCTATTTTAAAGTAATATTTCATATTTAATAGCCTTTATTAATTTGAATTGAATCATTATTCAGAAGGTAAAACGCGGTATACAGAGGATGTTGTGCGATACGTGATACAATGCTTGAAAGATAGGAAATTGAGATAATGAGAGATATAAAAGATATTTGCTTCCTTTTTTGGATGCATTTTGTTCAAAGGTATTTTGATCATTTACAGATTATCAATGACTACTATAATTCGCTTGTGGGTAAAAAACCACCCCGAAAGATGAATTTTCATTCGGAATTAAATAATGTAGTTAATGGAAACATGATTTTTTAAAATGAAAAGAACTCTACACAAACTCTAATATTAAATAGATGGGGTAAAAATATCCAAAGCGGTTGTTGCGGGTGAAAAAAAAATTCTAATTATTATAATAATAAAAACAAAACGTGAAATATCTATGCGAGTACAATACCTTACAATAACTTTTCAGGATTTACAGTTTAATATTCGATGAAAAAATGCTAGAAATAAAATTTGTGGGAGTGCGAAACTCACACTACATAATTTTAAATTATATTACAATTAAATCATTCGTGAATCTTCATTTAAAGAAGGAGGAGAAAAAATTTAAATGTGTTTTTATTATCATCATTAACATTACCTAACAAGTTGTTTCAGCTTGCGGTTTTCCGAATCAAATGTGCATGTCAAAACTGAAATAGGATTAAAAGTCCTCTTTGGAGAATATATTTGCTCCGAAATCTTCAATTTAAAATGTGAACACACAAGCAGATACTTTTTACTAATATTTAAAAAAATTTTTTTTATTCTAAACTGAAAATTTTAACCCAAACATGAAAGTAAACAGATATTTTAATTAATTGGGAGTCAAGCTGTAATTAATTTATTTCGTATATAATTTTTCTCTATCTTTATGATCACTTTACGCACAATGGCACAAAACTTTATTTTCGAAACAAATTCTCTCTCTCTCTCTCTTTTTTTTTTAAAAAATAGTTTTAATTTAAAATTATTATTGCAGTTCCAATTTAAGATCCCTAGTCAAGATTTTTATGATAGATTAGCATAGCAAAGATTTTTTTAAAGGCGATATTTCCATATAAGATGGTGTATTTTACATATAACAACAATTTACTTTGTAGAAAATCCTAAATGTTTCACCATAATACTTCATTAATACAGAAAATATTCATGAATTCTCTGAAAAATTTTCATGAAATTTATAGAGAAACTTTTTCTTCTTAAAACGAAATTGTAAGAAATCAATGATAAAATATTCGATAATTTTGATTAAACTTGAAAACATCCTAGGTATTCGTATTAATATTCATGGGAAACGTGTGTTAAAGAACAAAAAAAAATACCCCTGAATAATATTTATCTATTATAAAAACTTTAAAAAATATATATATTTTATTTATGGAAATTTCACTAGCTGAATAATACATCCTAAAAAATCTTTTATGG